>CM048818.1:66292674-66553422 GCA_026586065.1 Dioscorea zingiberensis | reverse complement strand
GTGTTTTGATTTGAGTATAAGTGGAGGACAAAGAGTAAGAAAGAGGAAGAAAACATAGTTTCCAAAGGGGTTGGTATATTGTAATTCATATTTCTTCTGTATATCATCTGTCAAACATTCTGGAAAAGCAACGCCCATTGACAAGGTCAATCATTGGATTTGAGTATATCCATGACATAAGAACATGAAGTTTTTAAATGTTATATAGGCTTATAAAACAAACCAAAAGAAGCAATTGCTTTGTGCTAAAACCTAGAGCATCAAGAAGTTCACATTTTAGGAACAAAAACAAAATGGCTAATTAAACATGGTTGGCTTGACAAAATCATGTTCTTGCTACTCACAATTTGTTGTTATTCAAAGGGCTTGTTTAGAGTGGATTCCCAATTCTTACTATCAGTACTGTTGCCATTAGGATTTATAATGCACTGAGTTTATATCATACACACCAAAGTGAACAATGCAAGAGTTAATAACACACCACAATATTGCTCACATATGTTGTAAGAAGAATCAGCTTCTTACAAAACAAATTTTTTTAATGGACATATCAAACGCTATACACATACACTTAATTTGATTTTTGCACAATATCAAGACAAATAACAATACATTCCAATTTAAAAAATGCGAGGATGATTTAAGGGGCTGTTTGGTTTCCTCAGTATTTTAAATTACAATCGTAAGTGTACATGTAACTTAAATTACTCAGATTTTTAACTTACATCCAAAGGATGGTCTCTGTTTCGTAAATGAAAATGATGTATTTAATTTTCCACTATTTAGATGTAAGTACATTCCTAGTAAAAGTAAGTGGTGAGGTTACTCCCTATTACTCCATTTTTTTATATTTAATATTTTTTAATATATATTGGTGAATGTAGGCTCTTTTCTCAAGAAAAGAAACTTTGGATTTTTTGGAAATTTTTGGTAAAAACAACACAAAGTTCTGTAATTTTTACCAAAAAGACCCTTTTGTAATAATTTTTGATAAAGGGGAAAATTTCAAAAAAACTGATGTGGTTTCACCAATTTGCAAAAAGTTTGAAAGTTGGTTTTTATATTTCATTTTAAAACTTCAGTGGTTTCACTTGGCATTTGCAAAAGAGAAAAAATCGCGGACTGACGATATTAACCCCTCACATTGTACGTGGCAAAGGGCATTTTCGTCAAATCACATAAATTAAATTGATTAAACTCACTAATACTAACTTTTAACCCTAGTTTATAATCTAATCTAATTAATTAATTCAAATCCTAGAAACCCCTAATTAATTAAACCTTAATCCCATCTCCACCTCCCTTCTCTTCCCACCCATACTCGCCAGCCACCCCGGCCAGCCTCTCTCCTTCCTCCTCTTCCTCCGCCCTCTTCCCGGGCCTCTCTTTTCACCTCCTCCTTCTTACTTCTTTCTCTAAAAATTCCTCTTCTTCCTCCTTTTCGTTTCTATCCTGCATTTCTATCTCCAACCGATGCTTTTATTTTTCTTACTTGCCCAACTTCTCCCTATGTCTCATGTGGAAATTACAGTTAGAGATATATCTATGCACCTCCATGCCCAAAACCTTTTAATCTCTCCCGCAATTCTTTCAACCAACCAAATCATGATCCGAGAATCAATGGTTCTCGAACATCCTCTTCCTGCTCCTCTTGCAAAAGGTTGCTTGAGAGTCGCATCTAAGTTAGAGGATACCTTTGACCACATGAATTCTTTCTTGGAAAGCAAATGTTAAATAGAGCGTAGGAGAGGGAGAAGGTGAGTTAGATGCAGAGAGAGGAAAAAGTAAAGGGGGCAGCCTGAGCGGCTGAAGGGTCTATCACCGCATGCAGCGGAGATGAAAGCAGAGAGAACGGAATTTGGGGTGGGAAAAGGGTTTT
Organism: Dioscorea zingiberensis; assembly: GCA_026586065.1. Classification (NCBI taxonomy): domain Eukaryota; kingdom Viridiplantae; phylum Streptophyta; class Magnoliopsida; order Dioscoreales; family Dioscoreaceae; genus Dioscorea; species Dioscorea zingiberensis. The sequence goes on along the minus strand of CM048818.1, from coordinate 66,551,543 downwards.
ATTTTTATTTTTATGCTGATTTGATAGAAAAGTGCCCCCAAGCACACTTGCCAGCGTGAGAAGGTGATTAACGCTCCGATCACGGGTCCGCGAGTTTTCTCTTTTGCAAATTGGTGAAACCACAAGCTTTTAAAAGCGAAATACAAAACCAACTTTCCTTTTTTTTGCAAATCGCTTGAAACCACCGCCCCGGATCCTCCTGGGATCCCCATGTAACTAAAAGGCCGAGGGCCGGAAATGTCCTTCTTTTACCATTTCTAATAAATTAATGTGGTTTATCCACTTTTTCAAAAAAAAATAAATTGAGGGGGTTTTATGTAAAATGACATCAATTTTGGAAAGTCTACACATACACATATTTTTTTTTTGGATTTTTCTGCAAAAACATTACAAAGTTTGACAATTTTGCAAAAAGGCCCTTATAATAAATTTGGTAAATTTAGGGGTTATTTTAGTCAAATGCTTTTACTGCATTTCAACTTACGACCAATTTGGCTGTAAGTTGAAATGCAGCAAAAGTGGCTTAAGATGTAAAACAAGTTACATATAAGTAAACTTTTACAGTAAACCAAACACCCAAAAGTGAAATTTACATGTAAAACAAGTTACTTCACAGCTACTTACAGGTAACTAAACAGCCCCTAAATCTCTCAATTTCTAGTGAACAACAATGACTCGAGAAAATAGGCAAAAGTTGATTGGTAAAAGAGAAATTGAAAAATTATTATTTTCTCTGGATAGAGATGTTTTCTCTCTGACTCCAACCAAAAACAACAAGAAAAGTGGTTATAAGTACCAAAAGTGGTTTGAAGGTCTGCTAGCAGTTGGTTTTCTAGGTAACATAATCATACCATAAAAATGCAAATTAGATCATAATCTTTTAAATGTCAGGCTGCTAGTTGTAGACAATGCTTGGACAGAAGTCATCAATTTACGAGGAATCAAAGACCATAAACTAAAAGAGTATTAAATAAAAGTTGTGTTGCTTAGAGAATAATGCTTAAAAGCAATTTTTTTAAAAAAAACTACTGTTTTAGCATTCACAAACACTACTAAAAATAATCAAATGCCTGATGATCCAAAGAATTACGAAAAGCAACTTTTGACAAACTAGGACTGAAAAAATAAACCAAAGGAAATAGAGCCATGATTAAAGCAAGCAATCATGGGCAGGATATAGCTAAAGAATGAGAAAGCTTTTGAAGCATTAGTAATCAGAATATCATGAAATCAGAGTTTTAGGAATTCAGTATACCTTGCAAGAAATCCACCTGCTTTAACAGATATTCTTCATCAACAGTGACATCTGCAAGCCTGGTGGAGTTTAGCAAAGTATGATCTAAGTCTAAGATCAAAATTAGTTTTTTGTCACGGAGCAACTTTTTTAGGTCAGCTCCACGCAATCTGTTCATTTCATGAGTAAGTAGCTTTAAATCCTGCAAAGAAATAAAGGGAGTACAGGATCATATCAGGCAAGGTTCCCATTAAAGCTACCACATCGACGTAGTGTGACTAACCGGAAAAAGGAAAAAAAACAGCTCAAACACGTTGTAATGTTTCAAATAAAAATGAACCAATTACGAACTGAATTTTCTCAACATTAACCTGCCCCAACTTACTTCTCTAAGATTAAGTTGCAAGCATCAGATTCATAGCAAAGCAATGTCAGTCTACCACAAAGGTCAGACAGATACCAGACATGGAAGTAAAATTTAATGGTTTAGTTGGAAGTAGTACTATAATCAATACAAGCACAGAGAAAGAGCAATGAATCAAGCTTTCCATGCTGCAGCTCAGTGTAAAGTTATACCTTGTGAATATACCCTAATGCCACCCCAGAACCATCATCCTCCTCCAGCTGTCCACATCTCATACACAATCCTTTGAAAAACCCTGGATGAGGAGGGCATAGATTTGGTTTTGTAGGATTCTAAGGACAAACCTGCAAGGCAAGGCATAAATTTATCAATGAAACTTTTTAATTTTCACTCATTCTACAGCAAGAATATGAATAATCAAGATTAAAGATGCAGCCAGGTTGAAGACAGATCATCACTTAAGAAGCAGAAAATCCTTTATGTTTGCTAAAACATTAAATAAAATTAGAATCACCAAACATACTTCAAACTCAAAAGTAGCCGCTCATATCCAAATGCATTCATAAAAAAGGTTAACCGTGAATTTTCTTTTGAACTTCAAGGTCAAGAAAAAGTTTGAGATTCAAAATATAACGATGTCTTCGACAATTAAAGTACCAATCAAATGATTTTATGTCCTCTCTCCATTCTTCATTTCTCACATTATTATTTATTCTAAAACTCTCCAAATCCATGGTCATTTCTTTTATAGACCCTTTCAAATTCAAAACATGGATTCAATTAGAATAGAGTTTTGCTCAAGTTTGGGTCTAGTTAAATATAATGGGAACTAGTTGACCAATTAGTTGCTAAGCAACAGTTGACAGCCCGCTTGGTCATCTAGATAGTTGATTGGTAACTCAAGGATTAATCATCACACACAGTGCAATCAAAATCTCGAAATCAGATTGGCAGTCACTTAGGAGCCTTGAAGGTCTATATCAACTCAAGCAAACATCTAAACTTGCACAAATTAATGGTAAAGCTAGAGCTTATTTAGAAAGAACTGCCTAGTTAAAAGAAATTATTCATAGCTTAAAATCCACGCATATTGTTCCAAAAAAATAAATATTTCCAAATGTTAAAGATAAAAATGTTAAAGCATACATAACTTAGACCAATAACTAGACGGCATAAAAATGAAGTGAATATACCTTTATCATGTGCAAAAGACAACATACCTATCTCTTCTTTATTAGCATCAACTGTTTTTGAACCATGAATCACTTCAAGAGTCACTGAAACCTCCACTTTGCGCCTTTTTATTCTAATATGCACAAAAGATACAATAAAGGAAACAAATATTTATGGTGAGGCCATAATGATCCATAATGAAGCAAATTGGAGTACTTATTGTTTAGATAAAATTCAAACTAGATGATACTCAAATGCAGTGTAGTTTACAAACTCCAACATGTAAAAGTAAGACATCAAACATGTCTAAAATCAAGTAATATCTTATTAAACTCTTCTTTCCTTGGTCTTGATGGGGAAAAAATATTTTGTACTGATTCGTTGTATATGGAATTAACATGAAGATGAAGGGAAATATTAAGACATCTATACTGTGACTCATACCAATTAGCTTAAGACTGTTGGCTAAACATGAAGACCAAGGGAAATATTAAGACGTTTATACTATCACTAATACCAATTAGCTTAAGACTGTTGTCAACTGAAGTATGCACACTAGTTGGAGAGCTGAAACCCAAAAAAGAAAAGAAAATAGTCATCCTAATCTCAAATATTAAAAAGCTTAATTTGGAAAAGATGAATAAGAATGTTGAGGTAGTTAGGAAGGTACAATAAATATGCAAAGCTCTTTTGTCAATAAGGATGCACTTTCCATATGGGCATGCTCAAGACTACCATCTATTTCTTTAAATTCTTAATGACATAAATCATTGCTTGTGATCTGAACAAAAATGGAACTTACATAAAAACACCATGTACTCCAAAAAATTTAAAACCTCAAATGGTCTGTTGTAGAAAAATTTCTAGAGGAAAAACATTGAATGGTATGGAAATGCATAGCTAAGCTGGAAGAACCTCTAGTAAGTTGGTTATCACAAACTCAGAAAATGAAAGAAAAGGGAAAACAGGAGTTTGCAAGAGGTGCTTATAGATGTGGCCATTAGTAGGAATAACATCTGCTGATCTACCTCATGGTTGGATAGCTGAATGTTTGGAATTCTACAATTATTTTTTAATCATGTTCTGAAAAAGTCAAGGCATTTCGAATTGTTTGTTGACACAGATAAAGTAAAGTTAAATAAGCCTGGCTGAGGAAGAATTGTGGGAAGTAAAACATTGTTGAAGAAGGGGAAAGAGAAGGAGCCCTCGGCCAGGTGGGTCTTGCAGTCGAGCTACCATTTACCTTTGGAGTCAAAGGCCAATTTCCGTCCGCCTCGATTATTCGTTGAGTCAAGGAGTCATCCCATCTTAAATTAAAGAGAAATATTTTTCTAGAAAAATATAGTTCTATTTCCTCGTTGCTTTTGGATTGCATTTTTCAGATTTATGCTAGGATTAAATTGAATTTAAAATTAAAAAGAAGTGAAAGCGTCACCTAAAAGTGGAGATTGGGTAACGTTGTATTATAGATATCCAAACTATCTTTTGATTTGTGGTAGAGAATTAGTCACATTACATTGACCTATAAGCTACCGAAGTTGTTAAATATAAAAGCTATACAAGGCAAATATCCAACTAGGTTACTAGAGTAAAGCTTCTTAATCAAGTCAATAATCTGGCTTGAAAAGTATGTAAATGCAGATGCTGGTATTTCTGCAAAACATAAACCTATTGTCTCAAAAGACATGCAAGCAGGAACTATTCAAGGTTATGAGGATAAGATCAAGACAGTTATTGTAAACTTATATTCTGTCAGAACATTCCCGACATGTGATTCGAATTTCCAAAGGAGTTATACCATTTATAACATAATAACTTAGAATAGCTACAAGGATACCTCTCCCCTTGGAAATCATTTTCCTCATCAACATTGGTTTCAGCATCACTAGGGGAACTATTGGACCTAATCTACATCCAACTCTGCATCAAGAAACGCTGCAAAATCATCACTACTGCTTGAAGATTGCAGGGGAGACTCAGCTGCCAAACTCATGCTTGCAACATTGTACGTATGCTACCCTGTTTTGAAATAAGTTGGTCATTTTGTGACAATGGATTTAAACAAAAACCTGAAAATGCCCATATTTACACTCAAAAAGGAAAGCTCTTTGTAATCAGAAAGGTAGGAAAAATATTTTGGTAAACAATGGATGTGATCTCAATAGATAATGTCAACATAATTATATGAAGATATGGACTTCAATACTTGGAAGATGGTGTTTAGCAGTAGTAAGCATGTAGATGCAATCGGTGATACATGTAAGAACAGGTGAGCCAATATACCAAACAATAAGAATCCATAAGGCAGAGAGAGAGATGACTACTGAAGAAAATAAAAATCTGACAACAATAAATTCTAAATGATTAAAACATCAAACAAATAAAAATACAATGTAATTTGGGGATAAAAAGGCTCATAAAAGATTACAGTAAGAAAATGCATCTCCTAGTTTCTAGAGCAGTAATGCAAACAAACAGCTCTGTTTGTTTCCAGCTTTTTGTTTTGTTTTCGTGGAATCACCATACGGAAGTTCCAAATGATGAAAGTATGAATCTTTCTATAAAATAATTTTCAATTGGTTCAATCCAAAACTATAAGTGTAATACAATACTTAGATACAGAATTTTGTCTCAATCATAAGTTGAAGATCTACAATCACCACCAAAGATGAGTCCAAAAGGGTGTAAACCGAATAATGACGTATAGAGACAAAAATAAACATAGGATCATACAGTAAACAACACGTAAGTAATAGACATGCATGGAAGTGACAGCTTCGAAGAGAACCATATGCCATAAAATGAAGTTGATATGCGACAATCAAACATGTGAGCCATATATTTTTTAAACCAATGAATTAGGAAAACCTCCCAATCAAAGTAGAACGACAACTTTAGCCTAATTTTATAGAGAACTTGTACATATTTAATAAATGCACATGGTTGATGGGTAAATACAGAACCCCAAACACCAACCACTTAACAATTAACACTGTGCAAGTGCACATCTCCATGGTCCTCAGGCAAGGACATCTTATTGAACTTCTCGGGTGCGACAACTAATTATAATAAGATAAATCACCCAATGGCTTCATGAGTTAACAAAATTCCCTCCAAATTCCTTTTTTGAAATACTCAATTACTATAGCATTACCAATACAAACAACCACTCAATAATCTAAACATCAAGGGTGAAAAATTGAAATTTGAAAAGGAGCACAACTAGGTTAGAAAATAAAAAGGTCATCTCCACCACCTCAAAGGGGATGAGTTATGGAAGTTAAAATAATCAAGAGAAGTTTATCTATAAATAAACAAATAATTAGATTCAATAACCAATTGGGAAATGCAAGCCTACTTTCCACATGAAAAAGGGGGCCAAATTCATATCCATATGGTGACATTTGATCAGAGAAAGAGAATCCACCGGACTGAAATTGAGACAGGATTTGCTTAACATTCTGAAATGCTCCCCACAGTGCAAGAACTACTCCTTGGCCTCTTATTTTCTAAAAGAATCCTCAGAAAACATCAGAAACACTGGAAAAACCCTAACTCCCATGAGACACCATATGAAGCATCCCCTCTTTGATGGCAATGAATCATCTTCAACCTAAGAAGAACAACCATGAATCCAAAGACGATATTTGACAAGATTAACATCATCTACGACACTTTCTTGAGGGCAAGGGTATGATCAAAGAGCGACTGAAACCATCAGAATTCATGAAATACCACAAAAAATTGATCAAATTGGGAGATTAACAAAGAGGAGAAGGGGAGGAGAACAGTATGCCGGAAGGTGAGGCCGAGGAAGGGGACAGAGATGCCTGGTATTAGTGGGTCGCAGAGGTGCTGATAAGACCTAGAGAAGGCCAGAAGGGTTTGGTTTAGGCCCAGCATAAATTGCACTGAAAATCAACGAAAAAAAATCACTAAGAATAGGCAAACAAGATTTCACCGAACGAGGCCTATGCAATTGTATAATAATTCACATAAATTGCAGCCAAGAACTCCCAAAGTGCATCTTTTTAAATAGATGGGAAATTGCATAAATTACAGGTTAATGAATCAATATTATCCTGTGAAAATTGCATTGAAAGTGAGGAGAAGGATAAGGGTTGAAGAAGCTTGCCTGGTTGAAGAGACAGCAACAGAGAGGCACCGACAAGGAGGCGAGATTATGACTCCGAGGAGACGCCGCGGCGGTGAGGCACGGTGCAGCGAGGCAGCGTCGGCGATCACAGGCACCTGACTGAGTAGGGACTGAGGAGGGTTTAGGGTTTTGGCCCTAAACAGAAAAGCATAACAGAGAGAAAAAAGACTAAGGAGAGCATAGACTTGAGCTTTCTTCAATTGATAAAACAGGATAACATTAAAGGAAAAAAAAACAAATTTTTAATTTACAAACACCTAAATTACATTCTTCGCTTGAGAACAAAATCGAAGAGAAAAAAAAATTTCGGAACATTGAGGAGAAGAGAAAGAGGCGGATTGGAGATTCACTTCTTTCAAATAACGCGGCCCCTCTTGCTCTCAGATGGGAGCCGAGCACGATCGTTCCCAGGATCTAGTCCGCCTTCGTGTTTAGGGGTTTTTTTTTTTAGTGCTTTTATATTTTACTCCCTTAAAAATAGTGATATTATTTGTTAAGTCTCTGAAAAATTTTATATAATTTTTTTTTTTGAGAAATTTCACTAAACTATCATGTGGTTTGCCTCTTTATTAATTCGGAGCTTATGATTTAAATTGTGACAATTTAGTACCTTGTAGTCTTGTAAGGAAAAAGGTGTCAAAACGCTTAACCCGCTAATACTTACCGGCTATGGCATTAAAAAATTTTAAATTTACCTTTTTACCCTTACCCCTAATCCAATAATGCCTTCAATAACTGCCCACCGCCACCCAAAGCACCGCCAGGTCATCATCCACGTGATCTCACCTCACAATGTCGGTAGAAGAGCTCACCCTCATCGCCGACGCCATGCACCGCTACTCCCCATCATCTCCATCGACACCGAAGTTCCCCGCTGCCATCTTCACTCCGACAAGCACTACTCCAGCCTCACTGCCTCCTCAACGCTTACTCCGGCCATGAAGCTCAACGCCGACGCCCTCAACCTCATCCAGCCTTTGCTTCACCTCTCTCGATCCTCTCCCAAGAATCTTCCCCACCTTGTCTCCGCAATGACCTCCTCTCTTCTTCGCCTCGAATTCAACTTCAATGACTTCAACTTCATTCACCACCACCGGGCCACCGAACTCCATCAACCTCCTCGGTCCTCCAACGTGCCGACTTCAAGAGAAACCCATTGGAAGGCGCTGGACTCGCGACCGTTCACCTAGCCTACTTGATCGCTAACTATAACATTGTCTCGAAGTTGGTTATAATGTCAATCTGGTGACTTTTCAGCGGAGATTATGACTTTCACGTGCATTTAATCTTAATGAAGATCTTGACCGGTAGGAGCTCTCTGCTGGAATCCATGGAGACATTCTTCAAGCTGGTTAGGGCTTTCTTTGGAGATGATTGGTGGGATGTGAAACACATCATGAAGTACTGTGATACTTTGAATGGAGGGTTGGAGACGGTAGCGGCGCTGAAGGTGCAGAGGTTGGCTGGAAAGCGCCACCAGGCCAACTCCAATTACTTGTTGACTTGCCAGACTTTTCTGAAGATGATGAAGACCTTTTTCCTAGGAGAAAGTGGAAAGGTGCGTACTGGTGCAGTTTTGTTTGGACTAGAAATGCAAGCTTGAAGATCGATCACATGCATGCATGTGTGTGGAATCTGCTTTTAATTCTTTTTAGTTGATATTATTTGGATTTGCTTGGACTGTTTTATTTATGTATTTCATTCCTAATTTGGTTTTTCCATAAGAATAAAAAGGTAAATTCATTTTTTTAAAGTCACAAAAGTATTAATGGGGTTAAGCATTTTGGCACTTTTTTGCTTACAGATTAGACTACAAGGCATAGTTATTAAACCCTGACAAAGTTCCACCATGCTTAAAACCTGGCCTACTCTAGTTGGCCATTTAAGCAATCGAATCTAATTTGACCCAAATGAACCCGGCTTGGACCCGCTTAACCCGATGACCGGCTAGGTCAATGTTTTTTTTCCTAAATAACCATTTTATCCATGAATTTTTATTTTTTTAATATGTTAAAAGGTAAATTATGTCATTTTATTAAAATAAAAAATTTTAAAAACTAAATCCCTAGATAAATGATTCAGTATGGATTGTGATTTGTTTTGTCATCCGATACATTATTCAGTATATGCATTTCAAAGACCTTTTTATGTTAGGGATGTTGAGCATAACATGATTCAAATGAGAATTGATAACACTTTTTTTTTTCCTTCAATAATTAATTAATATTATATATTATTACACATTAAAAAATAATTTATAATTTTAAAAATAATATTTAAAAATATTTATATTAAGTTATTAACCCAGCATTGACCCGAATGACCCGACAGTTGAATCAGTTGACCCGTGACCTAGAGCCCTGGCCGGGTCGATGCCCGGACTGGGTCTAATAACTATGCTACAAGGTACTAAATTGTCACACTTTAAAACACAAGCACTGAATTGATAAAGAGGCGACTCATATGTTAGTTTGGTGAAATTTTCCCTTTTTTTAAATCATGAATATTGTGGTTGACAAATAAAATGAAGCTTGAGCTAAAAAAAAGTTAAAATATTTTGAAAAAGGTTTTATATATTGCCAAATGACCTTTCTTTTATTGGGACTTTTTTCATATACCTCCCCTAATTATTATGTAATTATGTGTTAGAGAACATCCTCTAACATATGTAGAGAACTAAATCATCGCTATTGATTATACCCGCCTTTGTTTCGCTGGAATCTTCCTTGGAGCACATGATGTGAAATGGGAAGTAATTGTAGAAACCAAATTTTTAGCAAGAACATTCATCAAACAAGAATACAAATAAGTAAAGCGAAAACGACACAAATTTACCCCCGTTCGACCTAACAAGGACCTACGCCCAAATTTCCTCCTGATCTTTTCCTAAGATCGTAGAATCAATTTACAAGATTGGTGGATCGTGCTTCCTCAATAGGAACAAACCTCATATTAAGCAATCTCCAGCTTGTATCTTGCCCTGACTTCTTCTCTTTATCGTGTCTTCAATGTCCCCCATCTCTCTTGCTTTACCTCTCTTAAAAACCTACAAGCCCTTCTCAATTGAAGTTTCCAGCTCAGCACTGCATTTCAGATGCTCTACCTTGGCCTTCCTAGCAGTGCAGTTCGACAACCTTTTCAGTTGTTCGGCTAGGCTTCCTTTTTAGTCGCTCGTGCCAGTTTCCTCCTCGCCAGCTCGGCCGGGGCTTCCACTCGGCTATTCGGGTTAGGGCTTCCTTTCAGCTATTCGGCCAGGCTTCCACTCCGCTTGTTCAAATTCGGCCGAGCTTCCTTTGACTGCTCGGCCAAGTTCTTCAGAAATCAAGAAACTGCTTCTTAAAGATGTTCAAGACATGTCCAACATCTCACCAAAACATGAGACATCATCACAATCACATATTATTAAAAACTATTGAAGTAGAAAATCTTTTATTCATTATTACAATGATACCCCTTAGAAGTAACAAGTGAAATTCTTCTATAAATAATTAAAGGTAGACCTCAATAACACAGTGAACACCTAAATCACATACTATCTTGTATCTTGAAAACCCTGCTTGAAGGAATATTGTCTTCCATTCATTTTCATCTCTTTCTTTTCCTGTGGTCATTGTCATCATATGTATGTCGAGAAGATATTGAGTGTTTGTGGTATCATGACTATCAACATTGTGTTGCACTATTGCTTCAATGATAATCACCTTCCCTCCTTTCGCTTGACAAGGTATTGCCTCTTTACACTTCCTCAGTATCTTGACACAATCTTCATCGCTCCAATCATGTAATATACACTATAAATTATAATTTATTATAAAAACATTTTGACAAACAACAGTGGATGCGAGAGAAAATTTATTTATATTTTTCAAATCAAAAAATTAAAAATAGAGTCATTGTCAATTGGCTAGAAAGGTGTGGGATTAATAAAATAAATCTATATCATGCAATGGTTTATACCAAATGAATGGCAGCTGACTTGCCTGATTTAGGACCAAGGAAGTTCCCTAGTTCCCAACATGTGACAAGTCCTCAGCCACACATCCTGCCTCGGGATGTCGGCCACACATCCTCAGGTAGGGTGACACATCTCGAGATCAGATGTGTGACTAAGAAGAAGAACCAGACACCTTCTATGGTTCTCAAACCAGAAAAATTGACTCCAAATGAATGATAGATTGATACTATAGCCATTACTGTTTTGTGGGACAAGCAAGACCTCATCTTAAGCTAATTTAATGTGGACAAAAAAAAAAGAATCATTGTCATTGTCATGATCATTACTTTTTAGTTGGGACAAGCAACATCTCATCTTAAGCTGATTTGGATGCCTATCATCTTTCTTGAAACCCAATTTTATGACCTTATTTGATTCACATCACGTTATATAATTAAATTTATCATTACTTTAAAATTTAAAATTTACCGATTTAATTATAACTTTTTAATTGGTTCTAATACACATCTTTCATTAGCAATCCATGTGAAAGACCAAATTTCCATTTAAATTTCAAATTATTTATCAAAATAAATAAATTTGTTGGTTAGAAAGAAAAAAAATGTCAACAATACTGCATGGCATGTCAGTAAGAAAATTTACTTGCCTTGAGGAGAATAGCATCTGCATGTGGGACATGGTCAAACATGCCACCCTTCACAAAGTCAACCAAGGCACTCTCCGGCTGCACGGCGATCACGTGCGGCAGATCAAGCACCGAGCACTTCACCTCCGGGAAAGCCTCCGCTATCGCCACCGCAGCACCGCCCGAACCACCGCCCACATCCACCAACGACCGGAGACCTCCGAAAAGCCCTTGACCCCAGTCCTCGACCACCACTCTCATCAACACTCGGTTATCAGAAGCCAGGGCTTCATTGAACATAGCATTATACTCCGGCCTCTCACCTGCAAACTCAAACACACCCTTCCCACCATGAGCCACATGGAACGGCGTCTCAGCTTCATCCCCCTTAATCCATGCCCCCATGGATTGCCCAACCATCCCTGTTTCCAAGCCTGAGGTGGATAGAACTAGAGGTGCTGAGAGTCAGCAGTACTGATTCCACTGTTGGCGAGCAGCTTAGAGGAGCTGGTCAAGTCATACACCTCATCATCATCTTCTTCGTTTCTTTGTAATATTGAGAAGAAACCAGAGTCCACGAGCAGGCGCATGATGCGTCGGAGAAAGGGGGCTTGAGACGCGGGAATCGACAGTGCTTGCAAGAGCTCGGAGATGGTCATGGGCCCGCCGTGGCTGTGGATGGCGTCCGGCACGCCGAGCTCCACGACGCATTTGAGAGACGAGGAGTCTAAGTATCGGAGCATGTGGTTCCATATGTGTGTTCTTGCTTTCATGAACTCGGCTGCTGATCCCTTCTCCTCCATGATCTTAGTTAGATTCTTAATTCAGAGTTAAGGTGTTTTCCTAATTATGTACTCTTTATATATTGGAAAGGAAATGTTGAATAAGGTTATCAGCATGGGATTATTATGTTGTGTATATTAATTAATCCCTTGTAAAAGTCATATTTGTGTGGTTGTTGGATCATCTATGAAGTTTTGTTTTGCTGTTTAAAATTTTGAGTTTTTTTTTTCTGAAGTTGCTTAAGATTGATTATATTCCTAATCAAGGGAAACGTAAGTTGATGACTTCCCATAATAGCGCTAGCTCACCTTTAATGTTAAAATTAAGTACAAGTAAAAACTAAAGATAAGAAGCTAAAGATTGTTTCATTAACTTCATAAAACTCATAATAACACAATTCTTCTGAATTTATACTACTTGACATGCAGTGTTTGTAAGAAAAATAAAAAGAAGCTTGGCCAATATATATAACCCACTAGAAAAGAAGCTTGACCTAAGGACCATTAGTAGTTTTTTTATTGGCTATGCCGAAAGGTCTAAGGGTTATAGATTTTATTGTCCATCTCACACAACTAGGATTATGGAATCGAGGAACGCTAAGTTTCTTGAGAATGACGTGATCAGTGGGAGGGATCGGTTCAGGGACTTACTTCCTGCTCATGATCATATAGAGACTCAACCTTCCACGTCGTCAGACAGATTGGTTATCATGCATAGCACTCCTCAAGTACAAACTCGTATTGAACAACCAATCGCCGACGTTCCACAAGATGCTGAGAACCTTCCAGTGGGTCAACCTGTTCAGGATTTACCTCAAGTTCCTGAACAAGCAGTTGAATCACAAGCTCCTTAGGGAGATAATGGTCCAACATTAAGGCGATCTACTCGAGAAAGGAAATCGGCTATTCCTAGTGATTATGTTGTGTATCTACAAGAATCTGACATAGGAGCCGAAAATGGTCCTGATACGTTTTCACATCCATTTGTTGCAACTCAAGGTCGAAATGAGCAACTAATGCCAATATGATGCTAAGTTTAATCTTTCTTGGATACAGGAGATCAAAGGTCTCTGTATAGTTGATTCCTTCTGTTTGAGTAAATCCCTTAGCAACGAGCCTCGCTTTGTATCTCTCAATGTTGCCTAATGAGTTTTTTTTAGTCTTAAAGACCCATTTACAACCAATGATCTTCGCCCCATTAGGCAACTCTACAAGGTCCCAAACTCGCTGCTTTTCATGGAATTCATCTCATCCTTCAAAGCATCATGCCACAAATTAGAATCTTTGCAACTCATGGCTTGTAAAAACGCTTTCAAGATCATTTTCGCTCCTATGTCGATTCTTGTAGATACACAACATAATCACTAGGAATAGCCGATTTCCTTTCTCGTAGATCGCCTTTTAATGTTGGACCAAAGATCTCCTCGAGGATCTTGTGGATTCAACCGCTTGTTCGTGAACTTGAGGTAATTCCCGAATGTTGGACCCACCTCGAAGGTTCTTAGCATCTTGTGGAACGTCAGCGATTGGTTGTTCAACACGAGTTTGTACCATGAGGAGTGCTATGAACGATAACCAATCTGTCTAACGACGTGGAAGATTGAGTCTCTTTATGATCATGAGCAGGAAGTAAGTCCCTGAATCGATCCCTCCCACTTATCACGTCATTCTTAACAAACTTAGCGTTCCTCGATTCCACAATCCTAGTTGTGTGAGATGGACAGTAAAATCTATAACCCTTAGACCTTTCGGCATAGCCAATGAAAAAACTACTAATGGTCCTTGGGTCAAGCTTCTTTTCTAGTGGGTTATATATCCTCACCTTAGACGGACATCCCCAAACACGCATATGTCGCAAACTCGGTTTTCAACCTTTCCATAGTTCAAAAGGTGTCTTTGGGACAACCTTGGTTGGAACCTGATTAAATATATATGTAGCTCTCTTTAGTGCTTCAAATTCACAAGAATTTAGGAAGATTGGAGTTGCTAAGCATACTCCGCACCATGTCCATAAGTGTTCGGGTTTCTTCTTTCAGCAACACCTTTCATATCTGGGGAACCAGGCATGGTGTATTGAGCAACAATACCATGTTCTTAAAGAAACTTAGCAAATGGACTAGGTGCTTGTCCATTCTTAGTGTACTGCCATAATATTCTCCACCTCTATCCGATCTCATGATCTTTATTTGCTTCCAATATTGGTTCTCAACTTCAGCTTTAAAAGACTTGAAGGCATCCAATGCTTCACTTTTATTACGAAGCAAATAAATATACATATATCGTGAGTAATCATCAATGAAAGAGATAAAGTATTTCTGATCATATTCATCCATATCTGGACAACATATATCAGTATGGATGATCTCTAATATGTTAGAACTCCTATTAGCACCTTTCTTAGACTTGTTTGTCTGCTTACCAATAATGCAGTCTACACAAGTCTCAAAATCAGTATAATCAAGAGTATTAAGTACTCCGTCATTTTCTAATCTTTTAATTCTATCAATGGAGATGTAACCTAATCTCAGGTGCCATAACATAGAAGAGTCCTCTTTAATATTACACCTCTTAATGCCAGTGTGAACATACATTGAACTATTTGTGGCATCATTTTGCAAGAAAATACGGTAAAGACCATCAGACAAAATACCATTCCCAACACATTCAGATTTATAAAATAAACTCAAAGATGTGTCTTTAAAAGTAAAGGAATATCCAAAAGGTATAAGCCTTGAAATAGAAATCAAGTTTCGTGAAAAACTTGGTACATAAAAGGTCCTTTCCAAAGTTAAAGAAAAGCCACTACTTAAGGTTAAAATGCAAGTTCCTATAGCCTCCACATGTGAGCCCATCTTGTTACCGGATAAGATACATAGCTCACTGCCCACTGGCATCCGTAGATTTTGCATACCTTGCAAAGAGTTTGCAATGTGGATTGTAGATCCAGAGTCAATCCACCAAGTGTTAATATTAACATTAGCCATATTAGATTCATAATAGGCAAATGAGGATAGATTACCTTTCTTCTCAAGCCACTTCTTGAATTTGACACAATCCTTTTTCTCGTGTCCCTTCTGTTTACAGAAAAAACACTTGTTGGCTTTCTTAATATCAGATTGAGTGGTACGTTGTCTTTCCCTTTCTGATTACCCTTAGAAGTGGTGGCTTGAGACTTGTTGGGTTTTCCAGCTTTATACTTTCCTCGAACTGTTGCCAGCATAGCACTTTCTCCCAATTCCATTACAAGCCTTTCCTCTTCTTGAACACACATGGTCATTAACTCATTAATAGACCATTTGTCCTTATGTGTGTTGTAAGAGATCTTAAAAGGCCCATATTGTTGTGGAAGGGTGTTCAAAATGAAGTGCATGAGGAAAGTTTCTGACATATCTACCTCAAGTTTTTTAGTTGAGCCGCTATGTCCCACATTTGCATGATATGCTCGCGCACGCCCTTAATGCTTGTGAGACGGAGAAAAGAAAACTTCATTATAAGGGTGCTAGCTAATGCCTTTTCTGAAGTGATGAATTGATCGTCAATGGCTTTCATCAAAACACGGACTTTGTCATACTGTTCGACAAAACCACGGATACCAGCAGAGATTTTGGTCTTTATGAACATAACTGAGAGACGATTAGATCGCTCCCACTTTTCATATAAAGCAACCTCATCTGGAGTACTGGTCTCAGTGATAGTAGGTGGTTTATCTTTCCTTATAGCATAATCAATGTCCATCCACCCTAAATGAAGGAGAATCCTTTCTTTCCATATCTTATAATTGTCACCCCTAAGTTCAGGAATGTCTAGGCGCATATCAGAGAAACTAGCAGGTTGAGAAACTGTAAAGGTCCAAATTGCTTATGTTATAATTTGAGGCCTACAGTTATAGATCACATGTATTACCAATGTAAAACATGCACAAAATTAGATCTAGTGACATAAAAATTGCCTGTGGGCTGAATTTTTATTCAAGTAGATCAATTTTTTTTTAATTCTAAATGATAAAACTACCAAACTATGTTCCAATTCATAATCCCTGTGGGTAAACTATGATAAATAGTTTGATATTTTATCCTAATTAATTATACAAATATAACAAAATTTCCTATGGGATGAATTTTTATTATATTAAGTATAATTAATTACAATTTTATGTCTAATTCCTTATGTGATCCTGACTTAAGATATAATTTCATTTAATTAAAGATGTTGTGGCTATCCTTAATTAAATAAAATTATATAAATCACTAGACATTTTATTTACTTAATTTTGACTATACTTAATGTCAAAATAACAATTATGTAGTAACACAATTGCCAATCATCAAGAGTGCTCCCAAGAAAGATTGGTGGAACAATGGCTCCTTAAAAACCAACCTCCTAGACAGAGCAACGTTCCCAGAAAAGACTAGTGGCACAAGGGCAGTTACAGACTAGTCTCCTTAGACAGAACTCCCATGACTCATGCTTTCTCATGTTAACCATATAATTGTTTACGAATTATTCATAACTTAATAGTTCACCCATTCGATAAAATTATTTAGTGAACATTTTATGAATATTATTCTTAATGTGCTAAAAATTAGACACTAACTTAAGTTTTATGCACAAAATAAAATTTTATGAGAATAATCCTAAATCTTACAAATTCAAACAATATTTTTACTAAATAATATGTTATAATTTGTAAATAAAATTTCTCATAAATAAAACATAAATAGCATAATGAGATCATAAATATTATGCAATAATACATTTTGTGCATAACCTTAATTTGAGCAAAATAATAAAATTATACTCAACAGTTAAATATTTATGTTCTAAAATGCAAATTGTATATGCATACAAAGCCATAAATACAAAGCCATAAAATTTAGGCACATAGATGAGCTTAATATAAAGATAACTATTTGTTTAATGTCTTAAAAAAATATGGATTTTTATTGAAAAATGGCATGTCGTTTTCTATTGCCTTCAACCTCCTGACGGGTCAACAAGAATTTGTTATGATCCAATTGGATACCCAATGGTATCTCATAATTCCGACATCCAAAGTTTGCGTATTTCATATCAAAATTCTTAGAATTCAATTTCCTAATGATTCACAACTATAAAATACGCAAAGATCAACAAAATCAAAATCATTTATATCAAACTCAAGCACGATATTAAACTACCACATAACCTTTATATAAAAACTATCAAGGCAGTGGCTAAGCATGGCTTTGATACCAAATGTAAGAAAAATATAAAGTTCCTAATGCGGAATAAAATAAGTGGATTGGATCGAGAATTAAGAAATCCAAGAATTAGATTTTCGGCATACCTCCGGCCATTGTAGATTGGTGCTCAGCTATGGATTCTTTATGTGGTTTTACCTGGTTTCTCACACTTTGCTCTCCAAAATTTGATGGTGTATCCTTATGGAGAGTAGTGTTCGGACCAAGCAAAAAAATGGCCATATATGTAGCCATTGTTCCATCAACAATGGCTAATCTTGGTTTACCACCATATAAAAGGTCATAGAAGACCAAAGGTTTACACCATATGAATGGTCATAGAAGACCAAAAGTAGGCATATGAAAGGTCATAGAATACAAAAGGTGTGCACCAACACTTTTGTAACATAATTGCATAATTGTTACAGTGTCTGTTTCTCGTTCTTGTATTTGTATGTTTGTCTCTTTGAAACATTTTTGAAAAAGATTAAAGGTTTGAAATCATTGTCATTTTGGTTTGGAGTAAGTCTTAAACATTAAATAAAAAGTTGGTGATACTGAGCTGCTTCTGGGGATCATAACATATCCAAATCAACAGGTAAGAAAGATCGCTAACGATTACGAAGCTTTAGTGAATTTGAGGGAAAAATTAGTTATCATGGACCACTTCTTGTGCGAACTACTTTGTGCTCACAAAATCAACATCTTCTCTAAATATCGGATCTTCAAAGATCACGCCTCACGCCGAGAGAAGGATCAACAGAAAAAGGAGGGTCGGTTACTCATGCCCCAAAGTAGCCTCCGATACCAAGTCAGAGACTTTGAATTAAGGAGAGAGCAAAGTGGAGAGTGAGAGAGAGTGGGAGAGAGTGGAGAGAATTCTGAGTTAGAATGATACACAAGTAGGCGATCAATCTCAGTGGAGTCTCAAGAACGTACGTACCCGAATTATTAGATACTAGATGGTTTTGTTGTGAGTTGGTCTTGCTCATGAGACCATTGGCCAGCTCGGAGACAATTGGTTGCCAGCCCGGAGACAGTTGGGCCATGCTGGAAACAGTTAGTTGTTAGCTTTCAAACTTTTAGAGGTCTTTTGAAAAACTATTATTTCATCGGATGACCAGAGGATTAGATTGTCAGTTGAGTGTTCATCCAAATGTTTGTTTTCTTTTCTTTTTTTTTATTTTGAAAAAGTGGATAAACCACATTCATTGATTCAAATAGATAAAGAAGTTGCAAACTGACATTACATAGGCCGTTCGGTGGGCCAAAAGATGATGTTCTCGATGAAACTCTAGCCTCCTGGTGAGGTGTCCCTTCTCTGGGAGAGGTCCATTTGCGTTTCATCTTTGAAATCCGCATCTGGGGGCCTTGGCTCTTGATCTTCCTTGGTAGAAGAGAGGCTGAGTATAGCGAGGTCCTTCAGGGCTTGGAATTGTGATTGTTTGGTAGAGGGTGCACCTTCGAACCATGAAAGGATGAGGAAGTTCACTTGGCATATGAGTCGTTTATAAACACGATGTTTATTGTTGAAGCATCGCCTATTCCTTTCCAGCCAGAGGTTCCATATGACAGCTATTACCAGTAATTGCCAGCCCTTACATAGGTCTCTCCTCAGATTCTTATCAATCGATGCTTCTCCCTATAGATCTTGTATCTTGTTAGGAGGAGTTGTAATCCCCAGTAGTTACGTGTAGTGGGCCCATACCTCAAATGCAAAGGGGCACCGGACAAAATCCAAATGTTTGTGATCATGCTATTTTCACCCCATAAGACAAGTGAGCAGTCATATGGATGTGGTAATCAAAAAGTTTCAAATCTTTCCTATTAAGATATGGAGTAAAACTTGGATATGGGGAAAAATATAAGCACAATCATAATTAGGTGGCCAATTTGTAAATAATGATTTCTATCTCTAAAATCTTTTTCCTCCCCAAATTCTATCTTTGCACTCGTTGTGAAATATTTCAAATATTATTATTATTTTTTTTGATAAATATAAACAAGTCACTAGAACCATGCCATAGATGTGATTCGAACCCGCCACCATCTCTTTGTGAGTTGAATGAGTTACCGACTTCCTTTGTGAAGGTTGGTCAAATATTGTTATCTTGTATAACACCAATTTTTCTCCGTAGAACATAATAGAATAAGTTTATCTGGGATAATATAATCTATGAAGAATAAGTCTATTAGGATAATAAAGAAAAAACAATAGAATTCAAAGTTCCAATAAACATTGAATTTTTTTTTAAAAAATTTCTTATTATCGATATACACCGAATATCACATAAACTGAATGAAAGAGAGACTTCTTTGTCTTCTCCATACTTTTTATTTTATTTTATATATATTTTTTTTTTACAAAGGCGACAAGCATCCTCACATGGGATGGGAAGTCAAGGACAGGGAAACAGTACCATTTTGTGTTAGTTCATAGAAAAACATCACTTACCAGCTTAAACCTCACCTTGCAAGAGTGAGGATTCGATCCTGGGTTATGTCACAGAAGAACCTCACACTTTAACAAGGGACCCAGATATATACCAATAGGCTTGGATGATGTTGGTCACACTTTTTATTTCGTGAACATCTTAATTTGGTCTTAGTTCATTTTCTCTTTAGGACATGTATATATTATGGAACCACAATGTTATTATTTTAGAAATATGAATAAAGTTGTGTTTTAATCGTTAAATTTTTCATTAAAATTTTAGGACATAATTTAAAAATAATACCTATTATACCAGGGATCGAAATAGAAAATATTTTATTCATTATATAGATGGACGACATTATTTATAAACAACATAACCGCAATTATTTTGAAAATAATTACGGATAGATCTCAATAACACAGTAAACACCTAGATCACATATTATCTTGTAGCTTTGGAACCCTGCTTGGAGGAATATTGCCTTCCATTCCTTCTCATCTTTTTCTTTTCCGGTGCCCACTGCCATTATAATTATGTCAAGAAAATATGGTATGCCCATCGTGTCATGATTTTCAACACCATGTCCAAGAACTGCATCAATGATAATCACCTTCCCTCCATTTTCTTTTTTAGGTATCGCATTTTTACACGTTCTCAAAATCTTGACACACTCTTCATGGTTCCATCCATGCAATATCCACTGTGATGTATAATTAATCACATAAAAAAGTATTTTTAATAAAAAATAACAATACTAATTAATTCATAAAATAAAAAATATGCTCTTTAAATGTTCTCTCTGTGTACATGTTAGGCAACACCGAGATAAATAATTTATTTATATTTTAAAAATTAAAATAACTAGTTTTGCTAACATCATAATTTTTGAATTATTTTTTTATTCGTATGAATAAACCACCATAATCATGTATATTACGTGATAAACCACCATAATCACATCTAAATTTTGAAGAGTTTTTAGATGAATAATATAAAACCAATATTAATTATAAGCAGTTGAATGAGAAAGTCAGTTATCAAACAAGAGGATTATTAATTAAATCTTAGAGATCTAGCATTTTACTGTGTGTAAATTTTGTTTTTATTTTAAAAACTTAATATATATATATATATATATATATATATATATATATATATCATCATTCACTCATTTGGGGAATTTTTAGATTAATAAAATAAATTAATATGAAATTGATATAAACTTAAATTCTTTTCTTTATCAATTAATCCAATGATTTTACTATCTTTATAAAAAAAGGTTGGTAATTCATTTCTCTCACAAAATGAGGGTGGTAGATTTGAATTAAGCCCCACCATGCGTGGTTCTGGTGGCTTGTCCACATTTATAAAAAAAACTAATCTAGTGATTATATTGTGAAAATTCAGTGAAAAAAAAACTTTTTATCTGCAAAAATTAATTATAACAAGGATAAATTCAAAATTGATTATAAAAATTTAAATTTCAAAAAACTAGTAGTTAATGGAGCTTATAAGATAATTTTTATAGGTTGACAAATTAATTACCTTGAGGAGAACAGCGTCTGCATGAGGGACGTGCACAAACATGTCACCCTTCACAAACTCAACCAAGTCACTCTCCGGCTGCACGGCGACCACGTGCGGCAGATCAAGCACCGAGCACTTCACCTCCGGGAAAGCCTCCGCTATCGCCGCCGCAGCGCCGCCAGAACCACCGCCCACATCCACCAGCGACCGGAGCCCTCCGAAGAGCACTTGACCCCAGTCCTTGACCACCGCTGTCATCAACACTCGGCTATCACAAGCCATAGCATCATTGAACGCAGCATTGAACTCCGGTCTCTCATCTGCATACTCAAACACTCCCTTGCCATGAGCCACATGGAACGGCGTTTTAGCTACTTCACCACCCTTAATCCATGCACCAATGGATTGCCCAGCCATCCCTATTTCCAAGCCTGAGATAAAGAGAACTAGAGGTGCTAGAGACTCACTGCTTCCACTATTGATGAGCAGCTTAGAGGAGCTGGTCAAGTCATACACCTCATCATTATCATCATCATCTTCGTTTCTTTTTAATATTGAGAAGAAACCAGAGCCCACGAGCAGGCGCATGATGCGTTGGAGAAAGGGGGCTCGAGACGCGGGAATGGACAGTGCTTGCACGAGCTCGGAGATGGTCATGGGCCCGCCATGGCTGTGGATGGCGTCCGGCACGCCGAGCTCGACGGCGCATTTGAGAGACGAGGAGTCTACGTATCGGAGCATGTGGTTCCATATGTGTGTTCTTGCTTGCATGAACTCGGCTGCACTCCTCCCCTCCATGGCTTAAGTTTCGTTATCAAGTTCTTTGTTTTTGTGTTTCTAGCTACTTTCTCTCTATATATAGGAAAAATGAGGTCTTTTTTTTATTTGGAAGAGTCTTTGTTTCTTAATCACACGATAGTACACTGCCCGTTTTTTCACAGTAAACTATACTTAGCTAACACTCTAACCAAACGTTGAAAGGACATTTGTTCGTTTATAAGATGGGAATATTCAAAGACGTGAGATTATAGAGATAATAATTAGTTTTGTAAACAATTTTAATGAATTTTCCATCCCTTTCCATCCCTCAAAATGAACGGTCCTTCATCCTTTAAAACAAATTAGTTTTGCAATGAGCCTTTGAATGTATGCATAACAAAGATCTAAGATTACTGCTAGGTAGAGGGGGGCACGGGCCTCATTTAGCCAGGAACCGGCCCGGCAAAATCCACCAGGTCAAGTGACCCGGCCGGGGAAAACCAGAATAACCGGTCCGCTACTGAGGCTATAGCTGGTTTCACGGTTGCCCAATATTTTGGAACCCGTGGTTCTAAGCAGTTGACCTACTGGTCGTGAGTGTTGAACCTTTTTTTTTTTTTTTTTTTTTTTTTTTGTTGGTACGGCCTGTGGCGGTTGGCTTTTTTTTTTTCATTTTATTTTTTCTTTTAACTCTTTTAATTCTTATATTTCTCTCTTTCTACCTCTATGATAGTATGAATCTATGATTATCATATATCATAGTTTTCAAATTTTTTTTACATTTTCTCGTTCTATTTCTAATTTCTATACATAAAAGCTTAGGTTTGTTTGTTTGTTTGTTTTTTTTTTCATTTTTTCATATTTTTTAAATATATATTATACAATTTAGATTTTATTATGAATTTTATAGTTTTCAATTTTTTACATTTTTTCTTATTCTATTTTTATATCAAAATATCATAGTTTTTTTTTTACATTTTTTTTACCTTTTTTGCTTTTTTTTTTTTCTATTTTTAATGTACATTTGTATATTTTAAACAAATTAAAAAAACAAAAAAACCGGCGGGTTCCGGTTCTACTGTATGGCCCGAGCCGGTTATGGGTCACCCGAAGGTGACCCGTGACCCGCCGGGTCTGGTGGGTCAACCCAGCCCGACGGGTTGGCCCTGTAGTCCGGGCCGGTTCCGGGTCCGGATTTTGCCAGCCGGGAACCGACGGGTTGGGCCTGTCGGGCCCGGTTAACCGGCCCGTGCCCCCCTCTACTGCTAGGTGCCAAATTCTGAAATATCCCTTGCCCTTCAAAGGTAAAAAAATAAAAAAATACTTTGCTTGGTTGGTTTGGGATAACAAAATCCTAATCTTACAAAACCTAGCAAAAAATAAAATAAAATAAAAGGGGGAAAAACTAATTGTTATCTCTGCGTGGTAGAGACAGAAATAACAACACGCTTATTATTCAAATGGCCCTACCCAGCTGACATTAATTTGGAATCACTACTGTAACATGTTCTATCTAAGAGAGCAACTGAGCCAACTTACAGACATCTGAGGCACACCTCAAGTGAAAAAAGAGCATAGGATAGTATGGGACATATATGGTGGTGATGTTAATAACCTGAAATATATGGCTGGAAAGAAACAATAGATGATTCCATGACAAACAACTTATTTTCAAGAAACTATCCATAATTAAGGTTTTGCAATGTTTTTAAAATTGGATCGGGAAATGAACCAGTCTCACAATTGGTTCACGGCAGATTGATCGATCCTAGGATGACCCATTTCGATTGAACAGATTGATATCATAAAAAATATATTTAAATATATTTAAATATATATCACCCTTAAAATCCTCGAACCAGATTGAAACCTAGACAGAACTATTGTCCGGTTCCCGATTTTGCCGATCCGATCGACCGATCCAGTCGGGGTTTGAAAATGAGGTTTTGTGATGAGTTTTTTTTTTTTTTAATTCCGAAGAGTCTTGTTTCTTAACTACTACACTACCCGTTTTTTCACAATAAACTATCCTTACTAAAAACTCTAATCTATTATACTCCTATAAGAGGATTGTTGGTCCAACATTTCAATGTATGTGGACCAAATTATCCTCAATAATTTATCATAATTCTAATGATATCCCAAATCTATTAAATGTATCTTAAATGTCCTATTAAATATATATTAAATTTAATTTATTATAAAAATATTTATGTATTTTATTCTATTATTTAAATTTTATATATTGTTCATATTTTATAAAATTTTTGATGTACAAGCCAAAATACCCTCTATCAATTAAATTTATAATAATTTATATATTTTAGTAATTGTTTTTACAAGTCTTTGGATGTAAGTTGCATTATATTAGAGTTACATTAAATTGATTTCTTTTGGCATGTATAAGAGATATAGTCTTTAACATATTTTATTTATTTAATTTTTAAATATTTTTTTTATTAATTATTAAATTTTCATGATAATCGATATTAAATTAAGAAAATGTTGATTACTACTAAAATGAGTTTATTAATGGAATATGAATGGTTGGGTTTAAATTGATAGTTTCATTATTTAAATCTATATTAATTTATTACTTATTTTATTAGTGTGAATGAGAAATTTATTATACTTTTACTCGTTTAAAATATAAATTGATCTATTTTTCTTCAAAAGAAAAGAGGGAGGTGAAGAGTTACAGGTCTTGATGAAGCCCCCAAATATAACATATTGTTCATATTTTGAAACGTAAAAGTATTTTTTTTTTTGGACAAAGGGGATAAACCCCATTCTGAGCCCAGGTGGGACGGAACGGGGAGAGGACTATCACAAGGCCAAGCCCCTCATGCTTAAACGGCCCGTGACTACCTCTCCGCGCCCCGCTTGCACTTTATCACATGGGATTCGAACCGTGGTTCTCCCCCTATGTGCAGAGGACCCTTGCCGCTCGACCAACAGGTCTTTGGCACGTAAAAGTATTTTTGGGTGGACTATTTTATAAAATTTTTGATGTACATGACAAAATACCCTCTATCAATTCAATTTATAATAATTATATATTTTTAGTTACTGTTTTTACAAGTCTTTGGATGTATGTTTACATTATATTAGATTTGCATTAAATTGATTTTTTTGGCCTGTATGTGAGATGTCCTCTTTAACATATTTTATTTATTTAATTTTTAAATATTTTTTTATTAATTATTAATTTTCATGATAATAGATATTAAATTAAAAAAATGTTGATTACTACTAAAATAAGTTTATTAATGGAATATGAATGGTTGGACTTATATTCATATATTGATTTTGTCATTATATTTAAATCAATATTAATTTATTGTTTATTTTATTAGTGGGTTGAATAAGAAATTTATTAGACTTTTACTCATTTAAAACATAAATCGATTCATTTCTCTTCAAAATAAAAGAGGGAGATGAAGAGTTCCATAATGTATATGGTCTTGACTAATCCCCCAAATTTAAAGCATGTTAAGTAACATGATTAGAATTCCAACCTTTTGGTAACCAACCTCTTTGAAGCCACTTCTCCTCCCTTTCAATGGTGAAACCCTCACATCTGCCATAAGATGACTTCTCTAGCCACCTTCCATTTTCCTCCTTTTCTTCAACTATGCAAGCCATGAAGAAATGTCTGAGGGCTTCCTTCTTAACTCGACCTTTATTCGTTCACATTTGACACCTGTGAAGTTTTCAAAATCAATCAAGAGGTAGCTTTTTGGATGATAATGATTGGCTTTCATACTCCATAGGGATATTTTAATTAATTGTTTTACCTTTGCATATCTTTTGAATTTTAATGCTCGGATTTGTTATTTAATATTATTATATTGCTTGTTATTATGAAATATGATGAACTTTTTGTATTGTTTCGCGTCTTTGTGGTGTTTGTTTAACTCTATCCAACAACATTTTGAGTAGTTTGTAGATGGCTCTTAAACTATGAAGATCGAATTCAAACATTACAAGCATTACAAGGTTGTGCAAATTTATGAAGATGGCTCTCAAACTACTATGACTAGAAGAGACGGTGTACTATATCTTTGAATAATGTATGCATATTTCTAAAAACAACAATATTTATTTGTGTGAATTTTTACTAACATATCCCTTATCCCTTAATTTATTTTTAATTTTTATTCAAAACTAATCAATCTTAAAATTTTGTATTAGAACTCATTTTTTCTTTGGGTTTGCTTTTATAAATCTTTCAACAATGTGTCATATATGGATAACATGTCTTGCATAGGAATTTTTTTGCTAGATTGTTACATATTATTTATTTAAAATATGTATAACTTATATACGTAGTTGCTAATCTTTGTATTGGAATATCATTTTTGTATTTCTTTTGTAAGAAAATTTATCTTCAATTGATGCTCGTAGTTATAGTGAATATAATGGGAAGAATTATATATATTGTTCTTTGATTCTTCGGGAAGTGATGGGGAACCAAATGTTTCATGCCGTCGATCCTAATTCACAAAAGATTATTTCTCTTTTGTATATATATTGGTTTACAAAAATATTGAATTTTGATACTTGTTTGTTGAACTTATTATTTTTATATTGCCTATAATTGAATATTATCCTAAATATTTTATCTATAATAGGTCATTAAATGAATTACTATCCTATTGTGTTTGTTTTTTTTTCTCAATATGCATAATTTTCATAGAAGTTCTATATTGTTTAGATTTGCTTAAGACTTAACTTCTAACATTACTCTTATCATTTTGTATTCTTGTAGTCATTATGCGCAACATCTATTATTATTTTGTTTCAAATAAAGCATGTATGAAGCAATTCATTATTCTTCATATAAGTAAAAAAAAAACCTTAATTTATCTATTAATAATAGTCGTTTTGAATTATAGAGTTTTCGACTTTTTTCACTTTGATTTTTATTTAATATATTTGAAAAAACATATTAAACTAACAATAAAATTCAGATTTTATTAAAAATAAAAATTATCGAAACAAATTTATTATGTACTTTAATGATATTATATTTCATTAATTGGACTTTTAAAAAAAATAGATTTGGTACAACACCAAATAATGTAATAATTTTATTTTAATTAATATTAAAATATTTATATAACTAATATTTATTATTTTAATTTTATTTATCTATTATGTAACTAATATTTACGTGCAAAGCACGTACATGATACTAGTCAAATATTTAAAGGGCATTAATCACTACACTCTAAGTTTAGCTCACACATGACGTTCCATTGAAATTAAAGCCTGATTGATCTCATTTATCAATAAATTATATAATCACCGATCTAATGTAATTATGTTGAACCATTGTAGGATGAGATTTTAATTAATAGTATGATTTATCTATTTTATGAAAAAAAAAGAAGTCTACCTTCTAGAAATCATGTACCTGCAAGAAATTTTTTTAAAAAAGGACTATACTTAAAGGATCCAAAATATTTGAGTAAGAAGAAAAATTGAAATGAGGCTGTGATATATCTTCCGTTTAAAATTTTCTTCAAGAAGCAACTTCATTCTTTGGCAGGCACTATTTTTTTAATATTTCCCCGGAAAAAAGCTGCCACCTGATTGCATGTACAAGTTATGAATTTCTTTGTGAGACGTCATCAATGGGCTTTCTTGCTAAATACCAGTTTGACTTCAACACTTGCGTACATCAAGAGCACGTATGCTATTCCGGACTCCATCTTGACTCAATGACAAAGTTGGTTAGAAAATTTATTTGGATTAACAACAATAGTACTGGACAATGGACTCCATTTAATTAGTTGGAACATGGGTTACCAACCCAAAAACTGAGAGAGATCCCCGGGTATCAAAAATCTTAAACTAATGAAAACAACACTACTAGCCAAACATGGATTAGAATTACTGAACAAAGGTGATAAACCATGGGTCCAGATCATGCAAAATAAATATGGGAATATTGACCCATGGCAATCTATACAGTATAGAAAAGTATCATGGAGGGTAAAAATCTTGGTGGGGTACCGAACTATGCATTTTTCTCACTTTGGTTACCGAATTTCAATTTGTTTCTTTTTGGATACCGAACATCGATTTTGTTTCACCGGGAGGTTACCCGAGGGATTCCGACGAAATTAATCCTACATGGCCGCCGGAATGGCCACATAGACCACCACGTCATATATTTAATTACAACTAAAATATATTTTAATTAATTAATTATTTATTTAATATAACATAACATAATTAAAAACATTAACTCCGCTTCAGTCGCGTGGCCTCCTCCCTTACCGCCGGGTTTGACTCCTCCCTGATGTCTGGTGATTATTCCTGATTCCTCTGGTGCCCAGCTAGAGAGCATGATGAAACCGATGAGAGCGACGCCGACACCATCTGCTTGATCTTTCTTGATGTCATCGATAGGGCCATCGGGACCCGATCTAAGGTCAAGCTCCGTTGCGGCCATGAGTTCCATCTTGGTTAGTGGAATCCCACTGGATTTTGAGTTTTCTGTTTATTCTTCTCTGAATTCACCATGAATCTCTCGTTTCTTGTGATATCTTGGATGATTTTTTGTAATGTGGAACAATGGTGGTTTATGGTGCTTGATTCCACGTGGTTTTCTTTCTTTCTTTAGTTTTCCTTTTTTATATTTTCAGTTTTAATTTAAGAATGAAATGTTTGTGCTATTGTTATTGATGATTTGGCGGCGGAAACAACGACGGAGATGGATCAAATGGTGGTTAGCGCCAAGATCGAGAAGGTTCTAGCGACGGAGGTGCGCCGATCTTGTCTGCGAAGGCGAGCTATGCGAGTGAGAAGTCAGTGGTGGAGTCGTGCCTACTGCAAGAGTTCTTGTTTGGATCATCGATCGAGGTCGCGGAGATGAGGGAAAGGAGAGCTTCGTTAGGGGAGTTGTTCTTGAAAAGCAGGATGGAGGAGGAGATGGTGCCCGGAGGAGAAGAAGAGGGGGGGGATTAGGGTTAGTTAATTAAAAAAATTAATTAAATCAATGATATTTAATTAATTTGATTGTAATTAAAAAGATTAATTTATAATAATTATTTTTCATAATACTTTAATATTAGTGTCTGACATGGATAATCCACATCAACTTAATTTGGTCGGAATCCCTTTTTATCCATCGGAATCCCCACAATAACCTTCCGGTGAAACTAAATCAATGTTCGGTACCCAAAAAAAAACAAATTGAAATTCGGTAACTAAAGTGAAATAAGTGTATAGTTCGGTACCCCATCAAGATTATTACCCGTATCATGGACCTTTAGAGGACTTTTGAATTCAATTAGAGATATCAAACATAACCTGATACATAACTCTATCATAGAATCAACTAATGTTATGCATGAACCTTGGTTATTTGCTGTTCCATTGGATAAAATGCCATCATTTATAAATATTGACCATGACATGTCTAACCTGTTGATAAAGGATTTGAGAGTTGCAAATCAATGGAATTTGGAACTCTTGAGACAAATGTCTGCAGATCCTATCCCAGAACTGATTGCAGGTAAACAGGTAAGTGAGGATAGCATCAACATCACATGGAGATGGTTACATAGAACTGAAGGAAAGTCTCTCACTGTGGCTGTTTATGAGGAAAATAGACCCAAAGAGTGGAATCCAATATGGAATGGCCGGAAACAGCTGTGGAAACTAAGGGTAATTCCCAAAATTAAATTTTTTTCTGTGGAAAATGCTTCATGAAAAACTACCAACAATACAATTCCTGTACTCAATGGGAATTGGCCCCCATGATCTCTGTGCCCTCTGTAAACTGAAGAATGAAACTTTTTTTTGGTGAATTAGAGCCCTTGGGCTAGACTTGTATTTAAAACTTCAACTCAAAATTACATAAACTATTTTTAAGCAATAGAGGCATGTCTTGTTCCTCATCTGTTACAAAATCCTTTCCACTCCTGTTTGCCATCTTTGCTAGTTGGTCAGCAATATGATTGTTCTCTCTGTTTATCTTCTGTATAATCCAGCAGTTTAGCCTCTTCAATAGTTGTTTGCATTCCCCCAGTCTTTCATTTGCTCTTTGATTTTGGTCCTGTTTCTCTTGGTGCATATATCTCTGGACGTTTATGTTGTCAGTTTGAACAATCACTCCTTTGCTTCTAATTTGGATCAGCATCATCAGGCCTTCTTTGAGAGCTTGAGCTTCAGCCTCCAGCGATGATGCAGCCTCCCTTCTTCCTGCGCCAACACGACACAACCTTCCATCAGTATTGAAAATAACATATCCAAAACCTGCTCTAGATTCGCCATTAAGCCATGAACCATCAATGTAAAGAATGTGATTATAGTTCTCCCTTTTCCATTTCCATGTTTGCTTTGCTGCAAGTTCTTCCTCATGTTTCCTTTTTTGACTAAATTCTTGTGCTAGTGCCAGGGTATGATTGGCAATTTTTTTGGGGGCCCAGCTTGAATCCTTGAAGACTTTATTGCATCTACTTATCCAAACCTGCCACAATGCATAAGATATGATAGTTAGTTCTACATCTGTGAGTTTGAATGTTCCTAAACTTCCTTTTTCCAACCATTCCCCATCTGTGAGATTAAAATCAGCCATGTTTATTTTTGTTAGGAAACCCATATCATGGATTTCCTCCCAAATCTCCCTTTGCATTCTGCATTCATAGAAAAGGTGACAGATGGTTTCACTTGTAAGGTTACACATAGGACAAACATCTTGAGGACCAATATGTATTCTATATAAATATTCCTTTGTGGGGAGCCTCCCATGGTACAATTTCCACAAGAATGTCTTGACCTTTGGAGCCACATTTAGTTTCCAAAGTCTTTTCCATCCTACCCACTGTTCATCAGAGCATTTTCTGATTTGGTCATACACTGCAGTTGTAAGTGTAATCCCTGCAGTTTCTTGCCTCCATGCCCATTTTTTATTTTCATGTCTATTCCCCACTTTGATATTCTTGACAACCTCTATTATATATTCAGGGAATATCTCCTGAATAAGATGGTTATCCCATCCTTGTTCATGCCTCAAATCTCCTACCTGCAAATCATCTAGCATCATATTAACATTCATGAATGTTGGCTTGTATTGAATAGGCATTTCAAACAACCAAGGTTGCATAAGAAAGGAGTCATTATTCTCTACCTTGGTTAATATGATATGGCATCTAATTTCATTGATTACTTTTTTGATTGTGCTATAAGTCCAAGATGCATTTCTTTCTCTTTTCTGATCCCAAGGGTCCAGTTTACCATATTTGTTTTCCATTAGTTTGATCCAGGGCTTCTCATTTCCATTAATAAAATCAATGGCATGTTTAGCAAAAAGGGCTGTTCTCATTTGTTTTAAGTTCCTTAGTCCTAGACCACCCTCAGATTTAGGGCTTGTGATGGTAGCCCAATTAATCAAGTGCAGGCCTCTACCTGAATGGTTGTGTGACCATATAAATTTCCTTACCCTTCTGTTGATATTTTCCAGGATAGTATCAGGTACATGATAAGTGCTCATGGTATAGATAGGTACTGACATTAGGACAGAATTTGCAAGAGTAATTCTGCCAGCCATAGATAGGCATAGCCCCTTCCAGCTGGTAAGTTTTTTCTCAATCTTTTCTACTAAGAAATTGAAAGTTCTCATTGGTAGTCTAGATGGTGAGATCCAACTTCCTAAGTACTTAAAAGGGAAATTGCCCCTTTTGACATGTAAGATTTTTTCAATGGCTTTTTTGATTTTGAGATTAAGCCAGGTTGGAGTAAAAATTTCAGATTTTGCAAGATTTACTTGTTGACCAGTAAGCTTCCTGTATATATCCATACATAGTATCAGATTTCTAGCACTTCTCCTAGATGCATCACAGCATATTAATAGATCATCAGCATATAATAAGTGATTTATTTGTCTATTGTTATTGATTTTAATCCCTCTTATCATTTTCATCTGTTCTGCTTTGTTTAGAATATTGGTTAGTGTCTGTGAAACTAGGATGAAGAGATATGGTGAAATGGGATCACCTTGTCTCACCCCAGCCACAGGACTGAACCAACTTCCAACCTTTCCATTAATTATGAAGGCCATTGATGAAGTTTCAACACATTCTTTAATCCATTTAATCCACATAGGGGGGAATCCCATTTTGGTCATGACAGCATAAATAGCATTCCATTCTAAGGTGTCATAGGCCTTCATTATATCATATTTGATCATCATCATTGGGTGGCTTCTGTCTTTTTCAAGAGTATGGGTAAGTTCTTCGGCTAACAGTATACTATCAGTAATGTTTCTGCCTTTGATAAAGGCATTCTGTTCATCACCAATGATATGGTCTAAGACTTCTCTAATTCTATTTGCAAGTATTCTTGTGATTATCTTGTAGTTTATATTGCATAATGAAATGGGTCTATAGTCTTTAACAGTCTTGGGGTTGCTAATTTTAGGGATCAAGCAAATGTGTGTCTGGTTCCATGTCTTAGGCATCTTAGCATGTTCAAAGAAATGCAATATTGCTGTGATTAGTGAGTGATTGATGATATTCCAGAAGGAAGTAAGGAATTCAGAGTTGAGACCATTTGGTCCAGGAGCTTTACCTTTGGGCATTTCTTTAATTGCATTGAAGATTTCATACCTTGTGACTGGGGCAGTCAGCTTATCTTTTTGCTCCCTAGTTAGCTGTGGAAGATCATCTGGCATTGCCATAATTAGGTCCTCCAGATTCATCCTATCCTGTTTCTGCCACATCTTAGAGTAGAAGTTAATGAATTCATTTTCAATTTCTTTAGGACTTTCTATAGTGTTGTTTCTATCATCTTTAATTTGGTTGATTCTATTATGTGTTCTATGGGTTCTTGTAGTTTGGTGGAAAAATTTTGTATTATGGTCCCCATTTTGCATCCATTGGATCCTAGATCTCTGGGCCCACATTGTTGCATTTTGCCTCATTAGTGCTTGGTGTAGATTATGTAGTGATCTCAACCTACCCATTTGTATGTCTCCCTGGCCAGTATCCCAGTCCCCTTGTTCAATCACTTCTATTTGATTTTCTATGTGTTTGATTCTTAGTTCTAAATTTTTCATGTTGTGGCTGCAGTTTTTACTTAGATCTTGTTTCAATTTTGCAAACTTATGACTTAGATTATGCATTGGATTTCCTCTTATT
Organism: Dioscorea zingiberensis; assembly: GCA_026586065.1. NCBI lineage: Eukaryota > Viridiplantae > Streptophyta > Magnoliopsida > Dioscoreales > Dioscoreaceae > Dioscorea > Dioscorea zingiberensis. Next base: position 66,518,158 of record CM048818.1, on the reverse strand, counting down.
TCAGATTGCCAAATATTTTTCACAGCATTTTGACATTCTTTAGTTTGTATCCAAACATTCTCAAATCTAAAAGGTCTTTTTCCCCCCCTCTATATCCAATCGACATTCCAGAAGCATGGGAGAGTGATCAGATTGACATCGTGGCATGTGTTTAATGTGATAAGAAATGACTACTTCCTGCCATTTCTCATTAGCTAAGTATCGATCAAGTCTTGCCCATCGTCTTGCTCCCCCTCTTTGGTTATTGCACCAAGTGAAAGGGGAGTCAAGATATCTGAGCTCAGACAGACCATTATCAAGTATGAAATTGTTAAACATTCGAGTCTTTATATCTAAAGATTGTGTACCTGGTCCACCAAGTCGTTCCTCATTATTCCTTACCGCGTTGAAATCTCCCAATAGTAGCCAGGGTTCCTGAATCCTTGCCAATTTTCCAAGCTCCCACCATATCTTCCTTTGTTCCATGGTCGTTTGTCCATTGTATATGACAGATACAAGCCACGCCTTCCTATTTTCAATAGATACTATAAGATGAAGGGCATACCTGGAGTGTAAAATGGGTGTTACTCTCCCAAAACTCTTCTTCCACATTGCAATGATTCCACCTGAGTATCCAGAGGCTGGAACCGCCGCCCAGTTCCAAGCTGCACTGAATTTTCGCCCAAATCTCGCTATTCTATCTTCATTTGCCCTGGTTTCCACAAGGCAGATCATGGACGCTGTTGTATCTTTCATCAGAAATTTGATTCTGTTGATAGTGTCTCTTCCACTTATCCCTCTACAATTCCAAGTGAGGACTCTGATCATGAGAGATTGTAGGGTAGGTCTTCTCTTCTCTCTACTCTTCCTTTCTTCTGCCACTTCCCTGGGCCTTCCAAACATCTTTTGCCACTGGTTTCACCTCTGGAGGTTTTGCCATCGGCCGGTTCCATTTCTAGATCAAGCTCTGGCAGATCAACAATTTCACCAATTTCATACTCCCTGCTGTGCTTTCCCACCTCTTTCTCTTCTGTTTGGTCACCTTCTTGTGACTGTAAGATCTCTGTAACCTGGCATACAAGCGATGAGTGTGAATTGGGTGGATCTGGGTCCCATTTCCTCCATTCCTGACTTGCATTTTGTTGATTTGGTTCAGCCATATTAGTATCAGAGATAGAGGTTATAAGGTGTGGTTTACTATGCAACTCCTCGGGATCCATGTCCACCTCAATGTTGACTCGTTCATGTCCTTTCCCTTTCATTATTGCTATTTCCCACTTCTTATTTGCTTCTGGATCTGAGTTTTCAGTTTGATTAAAAATCGACGGTGCATCCCGCTCCATATAGTCACCAAAGGTGCTTCTAGCTTGACTCCGTGAACCACGCCCTCCTGCATCATAGCGTCCTCGGGACCAGCCTCCTCTGACGTATGGCCCAGGATTGTCTCCACTAATTTTGTTTTGGGATCGTTGGATATTTGTCCTTGCTGACACGTGGTCATCATCTGCCAATTTCAGTGAACGGTCATGAGCCACGTGTTGCTCCAAGCCTCTGTTTCGTTCCAACGGATCTCTGGTCGATCGTCCGTCTCCACGACCACCGGTTGCAGCTCCACGACCGCGGCCACGACCGCGACCACGTCGTCGCTGGTTAGCGTCCATCCATGTCCCATACTTTTGCTCATCCTCTATCTCCTCCTGCACCATCTTGTTCTCCTGTGCCATTTCCGGCGTCGTTTGCTGGGATTCATTCAACCCAGAGGATTCCGTAGCCATGCTATTCTCCCCATTCATCTCCGCATTTTGGTGTTGGACCTCCCTGGTTCCTTGACAGCGAGCATTTAGCTCGGTCGTGCAAGATTGAAGGTGATGCCCAATTATACCACATCTGAAGCAAAAGACAGGGAGTTTCTCATATGCAACAGTGACAAACTTGTCTCCCCTTGTGGATCGAACCCAGACCCCCCTCTTGAGTGGCTTGCTTAGATCGATTTCAATGCATACACGGGCAAACTTTCCTCTGTCTGCAATGAAGGTGGTTTGATCTACCTTTTTCATTGTGCCAAAGTTTGAAGCTACAATTTCCAGGGGTTCCATATCCCAGTACTCAGATGGTAGGTTGTGTAAGTGAATCCATATAGTTGCTGTTGAGAGTTCCTCAAAGGCTGGTTGAAAATTTGGTCTCCATTTGATTAGATGAATGCTCATCCCATTCACTGACCATGGACCGTCTGTAAGCACCTCCTCCAGCATCTGTTCAGAGGAGCATCTGATCATGTAGAACCCATTTGGCATATCAGCCACCGTGCAGTCTCCTAGTTCCGCCCACTGGCGTGATAAGCTTTCTCGGATTGATTGTAGTGGGGGGAGCCGACCATATATCTTCCCATAAAGCACTCCTCTCATGTTATCTGAGATTCTGTTTAGGATTTCATCACTAATCCAAACTGAATCAGTCACCGATGCCTTCAGTTTTTCTAAGGTTGGTCCTGGTAGGAGAGCATTAATGTCTGGGTTTCTTTCAATTCGTCCTCCAACAACCTTTGCCCAGGATTTACTATATCCATTTTGCTTTTTTGGTTCCTCTTTCTGATGTCCCAGCGCCTGTGGCCCATCCTGTTCCATGAATGCTGAAAAGATGTGCTTAGCTTCAGTGGTATTGCTGCTCTCTCCTGGTTCCCGCAGCACGATCTCTCGGATCGCCGGAGCGCCTCCCCCACCCACCATCGCGAGCGGGGGAAACCCTGCCTGTGAACTCGTTAGCAGTCTTACGTTCGCAGAGTGCGGGGCTGAAGAAGCCCAATGCTGAAGAAACCCTTAACTGAAGAATGAAACTGCTCACCATTTATTTCATGAGTGCAGGTATGCTCAACAAGTCTGGAAGGAATTGAAAGTTGAAGGCTTCTTCACTAATTGGGATACCCTCACAGATGACATAACACTATGGGTCTGGCTGGAAGTAGGATGGATTGGCAACCACAAAACTACTTCATATGAGAATGATCTCATTGGTGCAACATTATGGTCTATATGGATCAACAGATGCAACCAAATATTCAGAAATGCAAAGTTTGACCCATCCTGGGTAGCCAAGCAAGCACTGATAATGCACTTTGACAAACTTAAAGCTATGGAATCAATCAATGAATTGGAGGAGATATCTGTCAGGATATGGAACTTGGAGAACATTAAGTATCAAGTGTTTGTCGACATCGCATGGAAGGAAGGTGAGCACATAGCAGGAGTTGGATGGATAATCTTGACTAATATAAGCTCGTTCTGCTTTGCAGGTGCAAAATGCTGCAAGGCAAACTCTGCCTATGAGGGGGAGATGAAAGCAATAAAAAATGGACCAAAGATCATCAAGAATTTGGGTTTTGATAAAGTACAACTCCACACTGACAACATGTTTGCAACTAGATGGCTTAAAAAATCTACAGAGGATCCCTATGGTACCAGCAGAAATACACTGAGAAAATGCAAGCAATTACTAAGTCAAATGAAGAAATGGCACATTCAACCGATTGGACGAGACTTCAACAGCTGCGCAGATTTAATAGCTAAAAAGGCAAGACAGGAGGGGGAAACACTATTATTCACTGAGGAGAAGTTATTGCCTGAGTGGCTCCGGATGGAATTTAGGAAATTGCAATCTTTTTAGACTATGAACAGAACAACTTGTACTTTGAATAGCTAGAATGCTAGCTCTTTTTCATACAAAAAAAAAAAAAAAAAAAAAACGCTTGCGTACATCAAGGTATGAACTTTAGATTCATATGTTATTTGCGTGCTCTTTCTTTCAAAAAGACTTTCCTTTGGATTTTCAATATTCAATTAAATCATCCACCTGCTTCTATTGCTCCTTTGTTCTAAGTGCATAAATATCTCGGGAGAGAATTTAGAAATACCTATAGTAAATTCAGTGGCGGATCTTGACATTAAGTTTGAGGGGGGCCAAAAAATTCAATGATAAATAATAAAAATCTCATAAAATTATATATTAAATAAAAAGGAGCTATGTATATTTGACAAGCACACAATCAAGCTCCTAACTTTCTAATTTCCCTTTTGTTTCCCTCTTTCTGCCCTAATCTTAGGGTCCCAACCTCTCCAATCAATGTCTTCCCCTCTTACCTTTCCAATATTATTTAAAAAAAAGGGCTAAATATAATAACAATAATAACAATAAATGGCATTAAAAAAAAGGATAACCGAGTTACCGAGAGGCCACTTCCACCAGTGGATCTGGTGACAATGCAAGTGAGAGGCCCGAGGGAGGCGGTAGAAGAAACTATGAGATAAGCCTTAAGGTGAGGAACAAGGTAAATGAAATTGAAAATTTAATGAGTTTTTTACTTTGACAACCCTCAAAAATAGTCAAATCACTTATCACGCATTACTTTTTGATAATATCCCATGACCCCCTCCATTAATTTTATTTTATTTATCACCCCATAGACCAAATTTTACTTTAAAATCTATGATTTCACCAACAATAATTATATTTCTATTTATCCTTGAAATTTTTCATAATTTATAATTATATAAAATGGCATGCTTTGTTATTACACCCATATCATGTGTTTGTTGCCTAGATATAAATAATTATTGTTTGTGAAATAGATTTTAAAAATGTATCAAATACAAAAAAATTATAAATAGAAGATGTTTTAATGAAAATTTATTAGTATTAATTAAATATTTTAAAAAACAGCATTATAGATGGAATCCTGCAAATCTGTAATAAAAAAATAGAACAAATTTTTTTTAAAAAAATTCTGACTTATTGGATTTGAACCAGTGACCCAGGCCCACTAGAGTCAACTACTTACCAACTAAGCTAATGTTTATTTTTGTTTAGGGGGGCCAATTCAAAGCTTTTAACTATAACTATATACATAATATTAATAAAAAATATTTTTTATTTCAACATTTGGGGGCGCCAAGGCCCCCCAAATATGTACATAGGTCCGCCCTGAGTAAATTAGTACTTAAGGATTCAAAGTATTCAATAAACAAGACAACCATATTCACAAATAAAGGGCAAAGAACAATGATACTGAAGGAGGATGCACATCTATGTCCTTATTAGATCTTCCCTAGCTCTTCACAAAGTACTCTTGCTCTTCGGATCGTCGGCTCTCACTATTGGTGAAGCCTTTTGAACACTTTTGAGTTGTTAGCTCCGGGTCGCGACAGTTGCTTCTTAGAAATCGAGATGAATATGCGAGAAACCCTAAGTTTGTTTTTATAGCCGTGACCAAGGTTAGTGAGCGATGCGTCGAACAACTTGGCCTCCTGAGGCGCCCTGCTTAGCTTAGACACATCTTTCACAAATGTAGGTTGCGTCGGTAATTTCCAGCGGAGTCGGAAACATTAGTCAGGACGCGTCCTTCCTTAGCTGGTTCTGTAGAGAAGGACGCGTCGTAAATTCCCAGCTAATTCTGTAGTGAGGTCAGGACAGGTCTCACACTTTGTCATGAATTCCTAGTGCAACTTTGCTCGGTCGCGGCTCGATTTGCTTTCTTTCCTAGACTTTCTCCCACTTGTGCAACTCATATTGAAGACCAAGAATTGACCTTTCCTACATTCAACCCAAATTCCTTGAATTAATGCCCATACTTATCGAAATCATGCAAAATACAAATAATTCGAGTGAGCTAACACAAGTTGATCCATTCATAAAAATTAGGACTAAACATGCACAATTATTGTTGTAAATACACATGTTTGGCCCTAAACAATAAGCATATCAATTATAAAATAATGTTAGTTAAGGGCGCTAACAGAACTATACCTCTTTGTAGTCCCAAAACTCTTAGTTTCTTTTCCTTTTTCTCAACTGAGGTAATGAAGGTCTTTCTTTCAGCTTCTAGGGAGCATGGCACCAGTGTCGAGTCCGTAGCCTCTATCCTTAATTTCCCATAATGTATATTCATTTTTTCAAGAGGCTTCTGTCTAGATTTTTCTACAAGTCAAGATCTCTATAGTGTAGAGATGCCTTCATGTATCTTTGTAGTGACAACAAATCACAAGATTTTGTGGGAAAATAAGTAGAATGTTGTGAGATCTACGATTTTTAGGGTTTATTTTATTTAGAAATTTTTTTTTTTGAATAAATATGTTTATTTGAATAAGAATTTATCTTTAATTGACCTTGACTAGGGAATAGATGTTCTTTTTAGTATTCTGCAATTAATTATTTAATTGAATGAATCCCACAAAATTGGAATTAGCAAAATATATGTGAATAGATATTTAACTTTTGTTTTATTTGATTAGATATATGAGTCAATATATAAATAGATAGTATTGATTGTGGAAGATTAGAGAATCGGATTAGATGTGATATGCTTTAATATGCATATATATATATATATATATATATATATATATATATATATATATTAAAATTAATTGGGATGGATATACTTTAATGATGGGACAAGGAGATGTCATCCAAACATATATATATTTCAAGCTTTGAGTTTAAATAAAATAATAATAATGGTAACAATAAAATATTAATATATATACTTATATAGTTATATGTATTAGGATAAGGATGTATATGGCTTCAGATAAAGGAAAGTTGATTTTATATTTGAGAATATATCATGAAAACATGATTTGATATTTGAGAAAATATTGTTTAGCATAGACAATTGAATCAATTCCCCCAAACTTAGAACTAGTAGGATTTATTTATGTATATATTTATATAAATAAATATTTTAATTTATGTTAATTGGTTTAACATATAAATCAAAATATAAACAAAATATTTATTGGATGAGTTAGATTTGATAAAGATTTAATATATATAAATTTATAAATATTAAAATTGATTTGATTTGATGGATATACTTTATAAATTGATTTCGTTAAGTTTGATGATTTGGAAAATAATAATAATAATAATAATAATAATAATAATAATAATAATAATAATAATAATAATGGCTGAGCTTTTGAGTTAAAATAAAAAGTAAATAAATTAAATATATATGTATATGCACGTGGATAGATAACGTGTGTATATATATATATATATATATATATATATATATATATATATATATATATATATATATATATATAGAGTACGTAAATATATAGCCATTGATAATATTTTGAATAAAATTACATATATGAATAATGGGGACCAGATTAGAGACTAGATTTTAATCTTACAAAAAATAAGTTTTGGATATATTTTAGTTTAAAATTTAAATGATCTTTATTAATCCAATGTTATCTTTTGCCCATAATCTTATTTAAACTTAAATCTGAATTTGAGTCGGATGATTATTATTCACCTATAAATAGCCCTTCATACATCTACGGGTGGGGAAAAGATGAGGAGTACACTGATCATCTAGGCTTTCACTACAAACTACAAAGAAATTTGACGTAGCGATGCATCAGGAAGGAGTTCAGTGGGATTTAGGATATCGCTATTAAAGTAAGTGCCTTTGCCTAGTACCCGCCCAGTTATGGGCTTTCTTGACTTTGTTGATTCATGTTTCTTGTAAGTTACCCTTGCCTTGCTTCCACCCTAGATATGGGTTTTGTTGACCTTGCTTTTGCATGAAATTTTTTGTAAGTTACCTACGCCTTGATTCCCGCCCATCCTTGGGTTTTCCTTGTTTTTGTTATTGCTATTTATTTTAGCATGTTCCGTTGAGCTTCTGTTATTGGATGCGTACGCGTACACAAGTTGTTTGTTTTTCCTTCTTTTTTGTATGTGCATGGTTGAAAACTAGAGATAGAGTATTGTTTGTTGCTTGTCTTGCTCGTTGGACATGCGGTCACTTGGTAACCAAACACTTGACCATGGGCACATGGTCTTGTGTGTCTTGGCGGAGTAAGCATGTTCGAGCGGGTTCATTTTTCAGTTCGGTGGGCGAATGCTCAAGTGGGAGTGGAGCGTTAATTTTGAGGACACCTCGACGCGTCTCGATGGTTCCATCTTGCCGGGAGGATACTCTGGCGGTCCAACCTGCCGCTGGGGGCGAGATACACTCCACCGTGTTAACACGTAAGAGAGAGGTGGCGCTACCGAGGTATGACCGGAGGGTCGATTTCCAGCGGAGGCTGGGGGCTGACGGAAAAGCTTTGGTGTCATCGAATTTATTCTTGGAATTCCATTTCGGGCCCGAGGGCCGGTGTTTGACTAGGAGATTCTGCTTTGATTGTTCCTGATCGACTCCTAGGACCTGATTGTTTGATGGTTCGTTGATTGTGATATCATGTAACTTTTATTGTGCTCACATCTTTGAGATTCCTTGCAGGGTACTTACTGGGCTTTCCTTTCGAAAGCTCAATACTTTTCCATTCTCTTATTTCAGGTCCTGAGAAGTAGAGTGACAGGAGCTCAGGAAGCGTGCGAGAGTTGGGGGTGGGATATTTGCTGAGGTCGGAGGATCTCCTTGACTTTTGTTTCTGAGTGAGGATACTTGGCTTGGAACCTATGTAGGGCCTGGATTTGTTAGGGCTTTGGACCTTGTACTTTATTTTTTGCATTAGCACTCTGAATTGTATATGTTTATTATTGGATTAATAAACTTCTTGATTTTATTTTGTTATCTGCTACTGTTTACTTAGGCCTTGTATCCGAGTGGAGCCCGTCCCCACTTGGGTACGGCCGGTCTGTGAACGTGCCCGAGGTCCCGGGATCCGGGTCGGGGCGTTACAAATGTTGCACATTAAATTGCATTAGATCAATTCGAGCTGAAGTTGAGGTTGTAGCTAAATCCAGGATGCCAGATTTAGAGAAACCAAAGGTGTCAGCTCTAATCTGGGTCGAGGTATCTGCTCCTGCTGGAAATGAGGCGTCTTTTAGAGTTCATGTTTATATATATGTTTTCATAAGTACAATAATAAAATATTTTCTTTACTTACTTGCGTCACTGTTGTGTGGTTTCTTCTCTCCGAGTTATTCATTTTTGGAAAAGGGCTAAGTGTTAGTTGCTTAGTCTTAGCTTTCCACTCTAATGACTCTAAGTTCAATAGTTCTTCACGTTTCCATAGTTCACTTCTTTAAGTCCGATCAGGACTATTCTTGAAACTCGGAGATGATGACTTGTATCAAGCAAGAGAGGAGTGCTCAACTTCTTTTTGGCTCTTTCTCACGGGGTCTTGAAAAGACCAAAAGAAGATATCCAATGGGTTTCAATGACCATCATTTTATTCCTCGATATGGTGATGATCCAACCATAGTGGATTAATCCTTGTTCTGAAAATTGAGCTATGAAATGATCCGAATTGTGGGACGCTTAAAAGGGCACTCTTAAAAAGGTCATCCAAGTCGAGTTGTCAAAATTTACATTTGGAAGGGTGTTACTTGATCTATGATGACCGAATTCGAGTCGAAGTCCTAAGGGTTTTAACAATCAATATTTGCGTGCCCTGAAAAGGGACAAGTGCGATCTGATCCCTTAGGATTGAATCTATGTCCTGAAAAGTGCGCTCTTAAAAGAGCTGAATAATCGAGCTCTGAAAAGGGCTTCCTGAAAAGGGGCGTCCGTGTCGATGCTAACAAGGTTTTAGTAGTTAGCATTAGCATTCCTTGAAAGGGAACGGGTGTGACCTGATCCCTGTCGACCAAATTTGTGTAGAAGTCCTAAGGGTTTTACCAGCCAACATCAACATGCCCTAAATGGGGGCGTGCGTCACCTGATCCCTTAGGACTGAATTCAACAACAACTGATAAGGGCGCTATTGACCTAGTAGAGAAGTGGAGCCTTGAATAGGGGTTGCACGTGTCGAAGTCTTCTGGGTTCTAACAATCATCCTCCGTTTGCGAGAGTATGGGGTGGAGGCGATCTGATCCCGGAAGACTGAATTCATGTCGAAGTTCTAAGGGTTTTAATAATCGACCTCCACGTACCATATATGAAAAGGGTTTAAGGGTGACCGTATTCCTGAGAACCGAATTCTTGCCTTGAGATGAGGTTTATGCAAGCAATGACGACAAGTCTACTTGGATCCTGATGATAAAACACAGAGTTTTGGTTATGAGTAGTGACAATCAATCTACTTAGCTCCGGATTATATGGAGACTTTTGAGATGAGCAGCAAAACCTAGGTTGCTCGGCTCCGAATTATATGGAGACATAGATAAGATCAGGTACCTGACTCTTCTTGCCTTTCCATGGTAGAGCTTCATCGCGTCTTGATACAGAAGATGATTGTTTGATTTCCCACAGATGACGTTAAATTGTTGATGCAATGATAAGTTCTTTTTCGTTTCGATGGATGCATGAATATTCCTTCAGAGATCGGTCTTCATGAATCGAACTCAGCTTCGAAAGAGAAGAGATTCGAACGCTCGTGCTCGGGGGATGTGATCCCTTACTAGTGGGCTCATTACTGCCATTTACAGCTTACTAATATGCCTCGTTGGTTCTTGGCGCCATTGGAGATTCACCCTCCACTGTCAAATTACTAGATAGTTTAGCTCTTATCTTGATTGTCCAAATCATACGACGTGTCCATGGTTATTTCACCTCATAACATATATATATATTGTAAAAAAACTGAAAGTTTTTAAAAATAAAATTAAAAAATAAAGTGAATTTTGTAATTTAAAGAATAAAATGAATATAAAAACTTAGTTTAACAACTAAAAATTAATAAACTTTCATCCTATTATTCCATTACTTCCCGGTTACCAGAATCCCAGTTCTACTTAAAAATAATAATACTAAAAAATAATATACATGTAGGTGTGACTAAACTCCCCCAATCTATTAACACATAAGCTGATCCATTCTCTTCAAGTTAAGCACCATGGTCCAAATCATGCTAACTATTAATATTGTGCATCTCCATTTGCATTTTGAGCATCTTTTTAATGTACGTTGGTACATCATTTGAATGCCTTTGGTAGCGTTTGGTTGGGGATTATTTTTTGGGGTTATCTCTACAAGTGGGATAAGTTTTGAAATTTTTTGAAGTTTTGGAGGGAAAACAATAAACCCACTTGTTTATTGCATTAATGTAAATATGAAGTATTTATTAATATGAGTTTAAAACCATCTTTATATATATATACTAGTGCTAGGATGAGGCCAGCCGCACTTGCTGCCTCCTCATCCTATCACTATTAATATATATATATATATATATATATATATATATATATATATATAGATATAGATAAATTTATATATATAAAAATAAATTATAAAAAAATATTATATATATATATATGACAGAGATGAAAATAGAGAAATACTTGTGGTCAGATTAGCTGACACGTGGAGAGATTTGGGCCCTGGATTTCATCAACTATGAATCGACTTGATGATAAGGGCAATATACATCCTCCTCGGTTATAAGCCTTTTAAGGTCTTAGGACAGTATCATCTCCACTGATAACAACCATGTGTAACTTCCTCCTCGAATTCATGAGACGCTCCCCTCCTCAGTTCCGTAGAGAAAACTTCTCGTCTAGGATCTAACCTCCCATTTTCATACCGAACTCAACAACGTAGATTCTGCGGGGATCACCGAGGAACCCTTAACCCTTCTGGAAGAAATGGCGGTTACGATTCAACTAATTGATGATCTGGCATCTAGAAACATCTGGAAGAAGTATGAGCTGGCAACGTGAGCTGGAAACTGAGATGGCATCCAACTGGCGCACACGTGATCAAATTCGATGAAGCTTGCGGCCTAAGCTTCCCCGATCCTATCACCTATAAATAGCAGGGCACACCCCATTCAATGTAAGTTCAATCACTCTCGCGAAGCCTTGCTCCAAAAGCTCAGTTCCTCTTCTTCTTCTTCTCCTCTTCTTTGATCTCAAATGGAGGATTCTCATTGTATCTTCAACGATTTCATAGTGGAATTCTCTCCAAACATGGAGATCCGTGGTTTTCTCCCCCGATTTGAGGGGTTTCCACGTTAAATTATGTTTTCTCTCTTCTATGTTTTGGATCTTCTTCTTCGATCTCCTTTGAGTTCTTCCCTCATTTCCAAATAAATTCAATTGTTGGCCAAAACTAGGGTTCTTCCCTGATTTTGCGTTAATATATATATATATATATATATATATATATATATATATATATATATATATATTGTTACACCCGAAATCTCGGTCTCAACGTGGAAAGGTCCTTGTGTGGCCCATAATAAAGACTACATGAATCCCGAAGGGAGCCGCCATACCTCCCATGTCAGAGTACCGCCACCTCCCTTAGTGACAAAAGGGTCTCCCAGGCTATCTCTCATGATGGTGGACAAGACCTCCAAAGAGGTGATGGGACGGGACCCAATTCCCAAAGAACTTTGGTTGGGGGTTATCCCCAAAGGATAACCCCAACACAATTCCCCATAAAAAAATTTTTTCAGCCAAAACCTTTAATTAAGATTTAAAAATATAACTCACCAATATATAAAAGATACATCACTATCTTATAATTAATACATTTGGTTAAAAATTCCCTCCAAAAAAATTCAAAATTTTTCAAAACTTATTCTTATTCCCAAGTGGGATAACCCCCAACCAAACACAAATAATTGAAGAGGATAAAGAAGGAAGACTTGAAAGGCAGAGGGTAAGCTCATTCTAAACAAGAGACTAGACTTCTCTTTAGTGACTCTCCTCTCCTTCTCCCGTAACTCCTCAACTAATTTGACCGTCAGAGCGGGCTTGGGCATCTAGGCCTTTCTCTCTCTTACTGGTGCTTATTCTTGTCCCTTTTCAGGTGAACCATCCACAGGGACACATTCGATACCATCTTCCACCCGAGGAGACATCAACAGTTAACTGGTTAAGCGTTTTGGCACCTTTTTGCTTATAGATTAGACTACAACGTACTAAAGTGTCACAACTTAAGCCACAAGCCCCGAATTGCTAAAAAAGCAAACCAGATGGTAGTTTAGTGAAATCTCCCTTTTTTAAAATAAAAAATCTTGAATTTTGTGGTTGACAAATAAAATGGAGTTTGAGCAAAAAAAAATTAAAATATTTTGAATAGGTAATTTGGCCAAATGGCCCTTCTTTTTTTGGACCTTTTTCATATACCTCCCCTAATTATTATGTAATTATATATAAGTATTGCAATTGTGTTTGAGAACATCCTCCAACACAATCAACTAAATCACATATTATCAAAAAGGGGAAATTTGTTATATATCCCTCGAAAATTTCATAATTATATATTTATCCCCAAAAAAAATATAATTACTTGTATACCCCTGAAAAAAAGATTGAATTGCGGATATACCACTGGTGTTAGGGTTCGTTGATAGAAATTAACCATATAATTTTAACCATGGTTACAACTTAAGTTAAGGGTTGAAAAATGTCCAAAATACCCCTCTTTATATATTTTAACTATTTTAAAATTCATATTTTTTAAGGGATATTTTTAAATCTGCAGTTAAACAAAATTTTCAATAGTATATATACAAAAGGTATAATGGTCATTTTGCATGTCTACCATTTGTTAACATACAGTTTTTCATCTTATTTTAACCCCAGGGTATATATATGCAATTATACCTATTATTTAGGGGTATATATGCAATTATGTTTTATTCAGGGGTAAATAAGTAATTTCAAAATTATTGAGGGGTACACTTGTAACAAGCCCTTAAAAACTAGGGTAAATGATACATATGGTCACTAAACTATGTGCGAGTTTCTATTTTGCTCACTCAACTAAAAAAAATTTCAATTGACTCCCTTAACTTACTATTCTCTTCCAATTAGATCACTATGGCCTACGGTGTTAGCGGCAAGCTGACGTGGCACAACCAACTTACCACGTTAGATTGGGTAAACGACATAGATGGTCACTAAACTATGTGCGAGTTCCTATTTTGGTCACTCAACTATTTTTTCTTCTTCTTATGGTTCATTCATGTAAAATGCTCATTATTATGTAAAAGTTAATAAGTTAATAAAATGCTCATTTCTAGCTAGATGTTTATGAAATTAATGTTGAAAAGGCATGCAGTGAGTCAACAAAGTTGGTGGAGTGAGTGGGCATGGTGAGTCAAATGGTGACTGCCACGTCAGCTTTGGAAAACCGGCAATCGGCTAGTGGGACCGTTTTGTTACGTTTTGAAAGTTCGGGGACGATTTTGTTACAAAATGAAGTTGAGGGATGAAAGTGAGTTTAGGCGAAAGTTGAGGGACTATTTATGTAATTAACCCCAATATCTCTGAGGTCAATTCTTCCAGCAGTGAAGATATAAATCAACTAGCTATAAAGAAAAAAGGAAGGAGAGAGGGAAGGGGTGAGGGAGAGACGAAGAACCAACGGAAAGGCCATAACGGGACGACGGACTAGGGCTCTAGTGAAGAGGCGAAAGAAACGGAAAAGGGGAAAGAAATGAGCATTTTATTAACGTATTAACTTTTACAAAACAATGAGCATTTTATAGGAATGAACCACAATAAATTTTTTTTTTAATTGAGTGACCAAAACAGGAACTCGCACATAGTTTAGTGACCATCTATGTCGTTTACCCAATCTTTGGCTGTGATGTGGCTTGCCACGCAGCTTGACGTTAACGCCGTAGGCCATAGTGACCTAATTGGAAGAAAATAATAAGTTAAGGGAGTCAATTGAAATTTTTTTAGTTGAGTGACAAAAATAGGAACTCGCACATGGTTTAGTGACCATCTGTGTCGTTTACCCTAAAAACTATTGAAATAGAAAATCTTTTATTCATGGGTTAAAGACACTTTTTGTCCCTGAAAAGGGTACTATTGTTCACTTTCATCCCTGTATTTTCATTTTGTTCAATACAATCCTTGTATTTTGCGCATTTTGGTCAAATACAGTCCCTAGTGCTGACATGGCGCTGATGTGGCAGCCAAGTGGCATACGACTAAAATATAGGGATATAATTTAAATTTTTTTAATTAAAAATGGATATATTTTGCTTATGTGGCATGACAACTAGCCGTATTTGTTGATGTAGAGTGCCACATGTATTGCTGATGTGGCATAAAATTTAAAAGATTAATAAAAAAGTTTGAATGATGCTGCTGACATGGCATTTTTTAAAATAAAATAAAAGTAATTATTTTACAAACAACTTAATTAACTTTATTACAAATCAATAAACTACTTAATTAACATAATTAAAACACAATTAAACTTAATTACCTTATTACAAATACTTAATTAACCTAATTTAAAAACATAATTAAACTTCCCAAATGAACTAAATCCTAACCCTAACCTAACCCTCTCATTCTTTCCACCATAGCCGCCACCTCTACGTCTCCTCTACCTACCGGCCGAGGCGGTGCCGCTCTGCCCTCTGCTCCCTCACCGATGCCGACGACTGCTTTTTCCCACCCCGCCCTAGCTGCAAGAACACCACCTGCGGCGTCTCCCCAGAATACGCCTTCATCTCCACCTCCACCTAGAGCGAGCTCGCCACCGACGTCCTCTCCCTTTCCTCCACAGCCGCCCTCGTCCCATGGCTTCACAACCACTGCCTGTTTTTGGCCCTCGATCTCCTCTACTCTATCCTCATCCATTCCCTCCCCTCCTCCCACCTCTCATCCCTCCTTCCCCTCGCCAACCCTTCCTCCCCTCTCATCTTCAACGCCCTCCCGAACACCGAACAAGGTGAGCCAGAGAAGGTAAAGCCCTACCCTCTAATGGTTAGGGTTTGTAGAGTGCGACTTGGGTTTGGTTTCTTGCTGAGTTTCTAGGTTTTTAGTTGTTGGAGTCTTGTGGAATTGGGTAATTAATTCGATTTGGAGAGAAGCACGCATTGTGTTGATCTTTTGTTGGAAAACTTTGCTTCGATTTTTCCTGGAGTTTGAAAAAAGGTTGATTTTGTTGGATTTAGCAACCTAAAAATCGCAAGTTTTCTTGACTTGGGGCTTCACTCTCTTCAAAAGAGTCTGGTTTTAATGGGTATGTTTGGATCTGATGAGTAGATAAGTCTGAATCGTTGGGCATTGGTGTTCATTATGATTCTTGAGAAACAACAGAGCTTTTCTGAGAACATCATGGGTTCTTCAGGATCAAAGGGGGTTTCGAGATTGAGATCTCCGCGACCAAGTTTTTCACCTCCATGATCGATGGTTGGCACCGCCACCTGCTAGGGTTTAGTTCATTAAGAGTTTAATTATGTCTTTGTAATTATATTATGTTTATTGTTTGGATAATGAGGTTAATTAAGTTGTTTGTAAAATAATTAATTATATTTTATTTTAAAAAACATGCGAAGTCAGCAGCATCATTCAATTTTTTTATTAATTTTTCAAATTTTATGCCATTGCAGTAATACATGTGCCACTCTACATCAACAAATACGGCTAGTCTTCATGCCACATAAGCAAAATACATCCATTTTCTATTTAAAAAAATTAAATTATACCCTTGTATTTCAATCGTATGCCACTTGGTTGCCACATCAGCGCTATGTCAGCACCAGAGACTGTATTTGACCAAAATACGCAAAATACAAAGATTGTATTGAACAAAATGAAAATACAGGGATGAAATTGATTAATTGTATCATTTTCAGGGACGAAAAGTGTCTTTAACCCTTTATTCATTATTACAATGACACCACTTGGAAGTAACAAGTGAAATTCTTCTATAAATAATTAAGGGTAGACCTCAATAACACAGTGAACATCTAAATCACATATTATCTTGTATCTTGAAAACCCTGCTTGAAGGAATATTGTCTTCCATTCATTTTCATCTCTTTCTTTTCTTGTGGTCATTGTCATCATATGTATGTCAGAGAAGATATTGAGTGTTTGTGGTATCATAACTATCAATATCATGTTGCACTATTGCCTCTTCACACTTCCTCAGTATCTTGACAAATCTTCATGGCTCCAATCATGTAATATACACTATAAATTATAATTTATTATAAAAAAACATTTTGACAAACAAAAGTGGATGCGAGAGAAAATTTATTTATATTTTTTAAATCAAAAAATAAAAATAGAATCATTGTCAATTGGCTAGAAAGGTGTGAGATTTTAAATTAATAGAATAAAATAAATCTATATCATGCAATGGTTTATACCAAATGAATGGGAGCCAACTTGCCTGATTTAGGAACCAAAGAAGTTCCCTGATTCTCGACACGTGGCAAGTCCTTGGCCACACATCCTGTCTCGGGATGTCGGCCAAACATCCTGAGGTAGGGTGACACATCCCGAGACGAGATGTGTGGCCGAGAAGAAGAACCAGACAACTTCCATGATTACTGTTTTGTGGAACAAGCAAGGCCTCATCTTAAGCTAATTTAATGGGGACAATAAAAAAAAGAATCATTGTCAGTGTCATGGTCATTACTTTTTAGTTGGGACAAGCAACATCTCATTTTAAGCTGATTTGGATGCCTATCATCTTTCTTGAAACCCAATTTTATGACCTAATTATTTGATTCACATCACGTTATATAAATAATTTTATCATTACTTTAAAATTTAAAATTTACCAATTTAATTATAACTTTTTAATTGGTTCTAATACACATCTTTCATTAGCCATCCATGTGAAAGACCAAATTTTCATTTAAATTTTAAATTATTTATCAAAATAAATAAATATGTTGGTTAGAAACCTGAGGTGGATAGAACTAGAGGTGCTAAAGAGTCAGCAGTACTGATTCCACTGTTGGCGAGCAGCTTAGAGGAGCTGGTCAAGTCATACACCTCATCATCATCTTCTTCGTTTCTTTGTAATATTGAGAAGAAACCAGAGTCCACGAGCAGGCGCATGATGCGTCGGAGATAGGGCGCTCGAGACGCGGGAATCGATAGTGCTTGCATGAGCTCGGAGATGGTCATGGGCCCGCCGTGGTTGTGGATGGAGTCCGGCACGCCGAGCTCCACGACGCATTTGAGAGACAAGGAGTCTAAGTATCGGAGCATGTGGTTCCATATGTGTGTTCTTGCTTTCATGAACTCGGCTGCTGATCTCTTCTCCTCCATGATCTTAGTTAGATTCTTAATTCAGAGTTAAGGTGTTTTCCTAATTATGTACTCTTTATATGTTGGAAAGGAAATGTTGAATAAGGTCATCAGCATGGGATTATTATGTTGTGTATATTAATTAATCCCTTGTAAAAGTCATATTTGTGTGGTTGTTGGATCATCTATGATGTTTTGTTTTGCTGTTTAAAATTTTGAGTTTTTTTTTTTTTCTGAAGTTGCTTAAGATTGATTATATTCTAATCAAGGAAACGTAAGTTGATGACTTCCCATAATAGCGCTAGCTCACCTTTAATGTTAAAATTAAGTACAAGTAAAAACTAAAGATAAGAAGCTAAAGATTGTTTCATTAACTTCATGAAACACATAATAACACAATTCTTCAGAATTTATACTACTTGACATGCAGTGTTTGTTTCTCGTTCTTGTATTTGTAAGTTTGTCTCTCTGAAACTTTTTTGAAAAAGATTGAAGGTTTGAAATCATTGTCATTTTGGTTTGGAGTAAGTCTTAAACATTAAATAAAAAGTTGGTGATACTAAGATCTGCTGCTTCTGGGGATCAAAACAAATCCAAATCAACAGGTAAGAAAGATCGGTAACGATTGCGAAGCTTTAGTGAATTTGAGGGAAAAATTAGTTATCATGGACGACTTCTTGTGCGAACTACTTTGTGCTCACAAAATCAACATCTTCTCTAAATATCGGATCTTCAAAGATCACGCCTCACGCCAAGAGAAGGATCAACAGAAAAAGGAGGGTCGGGTACTCATGCCCCAAAGTAGCCTCCGACACTCAAGTCAGAGACTCTGAATTAAGGAGAGAGCAAAGTGGAGAGTGAGAGAGAGTGGGGGAGAGTGGAGAGAATTCTGAGTTAGAATGATGCACAAGTAGGTGATCAATCTCAGTGGAGTCTCAAGAACGTACGTACCCGAATTATTAGATACTAGATCGTTTTGTTGTGAGTTGGTTCTGCTCATGAGACCGTTGGCCAGCTCGGAGACAATTGGTTGCCAGCCCAGAGACAGTTGGGCGCCATGCTGGAAACAGTTAGTTGTTCGCTTTCAAAACTTTTAGAGGTCTTTTGAAAAGCTATTATTCATCATCGGATGACCAGAGGATTAGATTGTCAGTTGAGTGTTCGTCCAAATGTTTGTTTGTTTGTTTGTTTGTTTTTTTTTTTTTTTGAAAAAGTGGATAAACCACATTCATTGATTCAAATAGATAAAGAAGTTGCAAACAGACATTACATAGGTCGTTCGGTGGGCCAAAAGATGATGTTCTCGATGAAACTCTAGCCTCCTGGTGAGGTGCCCCTTCTCTGGGAGAGGTCCATTTGCGTTTCATCTTCGAAATCCGCATCTGGGGGCCTTGGCTCTTGTTCTTCCCTGGTAGAAGTGAGGCTGAGTATGGCGAGGTCCTTCAGGGCTTGGAATTGTGATTGTTTCGTGGAGGGTACACCTTCGAACCATGAAAGGATGAGGAAGTCCACTTGGCGGATGAGTCGCTTATAAACACGATGTTTATTGTTGAAGCATTGCCTGTTCCTTTCCAGCCAGAGGTTCCATGTGACAGTCATTACCAGTAATTGCCAGCCCTTACGTAGGTCTCTCCTCAGATTCTTATCGATCGATGCTCCTTCCATAGATCTTGTATCTTGTTGGGAGGAGCTGTGATCCCCAGTAGTTACGTGTCGTGGGCCCATACCTCAGATGCAAAGGGGCACCGGACGAAATCCAAATGTTTGTGATCATGCTATTTTCACCCCATAAGACAAGTGATCAGTCATATCGATGTGGTAATCAAAAAGTTTCAAATATTTCCTATTAAGATATGGAGTAAAACTTGGATATGGGAGAAAAATAGAAGCACAATCATAATTAGGTGGCCAATCTGTAAATAATGATTTCTATCTCTAAAATCTTTTTCCTCCCCAAATTCTATCTTTGCACTCGTTGTGCAATATTTTAAATATTATTATTATTTTTTTTGATAAATGTAAACAAGTCACTAGAATCATGCCATAGATGTGATTCGAACCCGCCACCCTCTCTTTATGAGTTGAATGAGTTACCTAGTTTCTTTGTGAAGGTTGGTCAAATATTGTTATCTTATATAACACCAATTTTTCTCCATAGAACATAATAGAATAAGTTTATCTGGGATAATATAATCTATGAAGAATAAGTCTATTAGGATAATAAAGAAAAAACAATAGAATTCAAAGTTCCAATAAACATAGAATTTTTAAATTTTTTTTTCTTATTATCAATATACACCGAATATCACATAAACTGAATGAATGAGAGACTTCTTTGTCTTCTCCATACTTTTTACTTTATTTTATTTTTTATTTTTTTACAAAGGCGACAAGCATTTTCACATGGGATGGGAAGTCAAGGACGTGTATAGACGGGGCGGCTCGATTTTGTGTTAGTTCACAGAAAAACATCACTTACCAGCTTGACCCTCACCTTGCAAGAGTGAGGATTCGATCCTGGGTTATTTCATAGGAGAATCTCACACTTTAACAAGGGACCCGGATATATACCAATAGGCTTGGATGATGTTGGTCACACTTTCTATTTCATGAACATCTTAATTTGGTCTTAGTTCATTTTCTCTTTAGGACATGTATATATTATGTAACCACAATGTTATTATTTTAGAAATATGAATAAAGTGTTTTAATCGTTAAATTTTTCATTAAAATTTTAGGACATAATGTAAAAATAATACCTATTATACTAGGGATCGAAATAGAAAATATTTTATTCATTACATAGATGGACGACATTATTTATAAACAACATAACTGAAATTATTTTGAAAATAATTACGGATAGATCTCAATAACACAGTAAACACCTAGATCACATATTATCTTGTAGCTTTGGAATCCTGCTTGGAGGAATATCGCATTCCATTCCTTTTCATCTCTTTCTTTTCCGGTGCTCACTGTCATTATAATTATGTCAAGAAAATATGGTATGCCCATCGTGTCATGATTTTCAACACCATGTCCAAGAACTGCATCAATGATAATCACCTTCCCTCCATTTTCTTTTTTAGGTATCGCATTTTTACACATTCTCAAAATCTTGATACACTCTTCATGGTTCCATCCATGCAATATCCACTGTGATGTATAATTAATCACATAAAAAAGTATTTTTAATAAAAAATAACAATACTAATTAATTCATAAAATAAAAAAATATGCTCTTTAAATGTTCTCTCTTTGTGTACATGTTAGGCGACACAGAGATAAATAATTTATTTATATTTTAAAAATTAAAATAACTAGTTTTGCTAGCATCAAATTTTTGAATTATTTTTTTATTAGTATGAATAAACCACCATAATCACATCTAAATTTTGAAGAGTTTTTAGATGAATAATATAAAACCAATATTAATTATAAGCAGTTGAATGAGGAAGTCAGTTATCAAACAGGAGGATTATTAATTAAATCTTAGAGATCTAGCATTTTGCTGTGTGTAAATTTTGTTTTTATTTTAAAAACTTCAAAAAAAAAAAAATCATCATTCACTCATTTGGGAAATTTTTAGATTAATAAAATAAATTAATATGAAATTGATATAAACTTAAATTCTTTTATTTATCAATTAATCCAGTGATTTTACCATCTTTATAAAAAAAAAGTTGATAACTCATTTCTCTCACAAAGTGAGGGTGGTGGATTTGAATTAGGCCCCATATGTGGTTCTGATGGCTTGTTCACATTTATAAAAAAAAACTAATCTAGTGATTATATTGTTAAAATTCAGTGAAAAAAACTTTTTATCTGCATAAATTAATTATAACAAGGATAAGTTCAAAATTGATTAAAAAAATTTAAATTTCAAACACTAGTAATTAATGGAGCTTATAAGATAATATTTAGAGGTTGACAAATTAATTACCTTGAGGAGAACAGCATCTGCATGAGGGACGTGCACAAACATGTCACCCTTCACAAACTCAACCAAGTCAATCTCAGGCTGCACGGCGACCACGTGCGGCAGATCAAGCACCGAGCACTTCACCTCCGGGAAAGCCTCCGCTATCGCCGCCGCAGCGCCGCCAGAACCACCGCCCACATCCACCAGCGACCGGAGCCCTCCGAAGAGCACTTGACCCCAGTCCTTGACCACCGCTCTCATCAACACTCGGCTATCAGAAGCCATAGCATCATTGAACGCAGCATTGAACTCCGGCCTCTCTTCTGCATACTCAAACACTCCCTTGCCATGAGCCAAATGGAACGGCGTCTCAGTTACTTCACCCCCCTTAATCCATGCACCAATGGATTGCCCAGCCATCTCTATTTCCAAGCCTGAGATAAAGAGAACTAGAGGTGCTAGAGACTCACTGCTTCCATTGTTGATGAGCAGCTTAGAGGAGCTGGTCAAGTCATACACATCATCATCATCATCATCATCATCATCATCTTCGTTTCTTTTTAATATTGAGAAGAAACCAGAGTCCACGAGCAGGCGCATGATGCGTCGGAGAAAGGGGGCTCGAGACGCGGGAATGGACAGTGCTTGCACGAGCTCGGAGATGGTCATGGGCCCGCCGTGGCTGTGGATGGCGTCTGGCACGCCGAGCTCGACGGCGCATTTGAGAGACGAGGAGTCTACGTATCGGAGCATGTGGTTCCATATGTGTGTTCTTGCTTGCATGAACTCGGCTGCACTCCTCCCCTCCATGGCTTGAGTTTCGTTATCAAGTTCTTTGTTTTTGTGTTTCTAGCTACTTTCTCTATATATATAGGAAAAATGAGGTCTTTTTTTTATTTGGAAGAGTCTTTGTTTCTTAATCACACGATAGTACACTGCCCGTTTTTTCACAGTAAACTATACTTAGCTAACACTCTAATCAAACATTTAAAGGACATTTGTTAGTTTATAAGATGGGAATATATATCCAAAGACAGTGAAATTATAGAGATAATAAGTTTTGTATTTCCATCCCTTAACATCCCTCAAAAAGAACGGTCCTTCATCCCTTAAAACAAATCACCCCTTAAGATTGCTTGACATACATGAAAATGTTTGGTGTGCTTTTGCAATTATTCTTCCAGATAGGAGCCTTTGAATGTATGCATAACAAAGATCTGAGATTACTGCTAGGAGCCAAATTCTGAAATATCCCATGCCCTTTAAATGTAAAATACTTTGCTTGGTTGATTTGGGATGACAAAATTCTAATCTTATAAAACCTAGTAAAATTATAAAATAAAAGGGGGAAAAACTAATTGTTATCTTTGCGAGGTAGAGACAGAAATGACAACATGTTTACTATTCAAATGGCCTACTCAGCGGATTGGAATCATTACTGTAACATGTTCTGTCTAAGAGGGCAACTGGGCCAACTTATAGACATTGAGGCACACCTCAAGTGGAAGAAGAGCATAGGATAATATGAGACATATATAGTGGTGATGTCGATAACCTGAAGTATATGGATGGAAAGAAACAAATGATGATTTCATGACAAACAACTTGTTTTCAAGAAACTATCAATAATATCGATTTCCTCACACTCTCATATATATTTTGATGCAGTTCCTCCAATCAAAAAACTAAAACTGTAAACTGTAGAGTCGATCGCTAAATAAGTCTAGAGTTCACAAGGGAGGAAGATCAACGTTCATAAAGACCATTTGACACCGATTTCATCGACGATGAGACCTCGACTTAGGCAATCTATTTGAAGAGAGTGGTCATCTAAGGCAGCTCACACAAGATGCTCCATAGAAATTAAACCATGATGGATTTGTATCAGTGAATTAATCGGCGAATTAATGTAATATTGACGATCATAGATTTTAACTAATGAATATGATTTATTTATTTTATAAAAACAAGAAAACAGAGGTCTACCTTCTAGATATCATGTACCTGCAAGAAAAGAAAAAAGGTCCAAAAATTATGACTCATGAGAAGAAAAATTGAAATGATTCCAAAGGAGCAACCTCATTCTTTGGCAGGCACATTTTTTTTTTAATATTCCCCGGAAAGAGCTGCCCCTTGATAGTCCAAGTTATGAATTTCTTGCCATATGTCATCAATGGACTTTCTTGCTACATACCTGTTTGACTTCAACACGTGCATACATCAAGGTAAGATTAGATTCATATGTTGTTTGCACTTTGCATGCTCTATCTTTCAAAAAAGACTGCTTTTGGCTTTTTGATATTCAATTAAATCATCCACCTGCTTCTACTGTTCCTTTGTTCTAAGTGTATACAGTATACATATGTTTCTAGCGAGAATATGCCACATGCATCTGATTCATCTTATTTCAAAATAACTTCAATTATCATATTATGCAGTACCGCCTCTTTGGTTTGACAGATTTTTTATTTTTCATGAGGGAACGGATTGCATAGATAGAATTATTGTAAAATCCAAGATTTTAGTAGCAAAATAAAGGATTTAAAATTTCCCTAAGTTTTTGCTTATTAATAAAATTAATTAAATTAATTTGCCTAAGGGGCATTTTGGTAAAATGGATATGAGGGAGATTAAATAAGGAGTTAATAAATTATGTAATAATTAAAGAAAAAATTAGAGGATTATCTAATTAAATTTGGAAGTGACCAAATTAATCAAATTAGGAAACCCTCTAATTTATCATGATTGGGACTTAGAAGGAAGGGAGAGATAGTTGATTTAAATCAATAAAAATTTATTAATGGGAATATCCTAAGTTTGGTAGAGATGGGATTTAGTCAAAAGAAATCAAATTAAAATTTAAATTCAAATGAATTTAAATTATAGAAATTATTAATTAATTGGCTGCCAAGGGCTTATTGGAGACTTTATAAAGTTTGGGGAGCTGAAGGTAAAAGTGATGTCTCTGAGAGAAGGACCTAGATGTAAAAGTATAAAGAACAAGGACTTGAAGAGAAAACGTGCGTCCTCTCACAGAATAGGGACAAAAAAGTAAATTTGGGAAACTGAGGGATCTAATCGCAAAAGACCAAACAGACATTCGTTTATATATGAATGGACGGCTACGATTTAATTATCGCGATATGGGCTTTAAGCTCGAGGCAAGCGAATGGATCCCAGCCCTTCATCGACGGTTAATCGCAGACGTCCATATGGGATCAGCCAAGATCCAAGGGTGTAATCGGACCGCTTCATCCGGCTACGAGAGGCGATCTCGAGGCGTGCGCTCTTCTTCTCCATCAGCCCACGGGCCCACCATGGCGAGATCCCTTCTCCGTATAAGGAAACCACCGTACAAGGAAAGTTTGGCGAGTGATTTGCATGTGATCTCAATGATCACTGGATTGAGTTCACCCGGGATTCTCTTTTGAATCCTATAAAAGGAGGGTCTAGGAGGCTTCAACCTCCAACTCCACCACTGTCCCCTCCGGTGGGAGCGAGAAGAGGAGAAGATCCTCACAGACGGCGGAGGAGCAAGGAGAAAGGGCGGGGGAAACTCCACCAAACACCAAGTAGGGGTGCCTGATAGAGACAGCGCCAGTGACGAGCCCTCCATCGTCGTCTCCGGTGAGTAGACCTTCTCTGTCTTTACTTTCCGTTAAGCATGCATGGTAGGTTCTAGTTAGAACGGCGAGCAACGGGAAGAGCCACTGGACGCTCTACCGGTCTCCGTCGAGGTTCTGGGCGCCGGAGATGAGGATTTTCAGAGTCGAGCCACTACTGCGGACCTGTGAATCAGGGGGAAGGAGAGGAGACAGGCGCCGGCCAGAGGAGGTCTCGGGACTGAGACTCTAGCCACGGCCGTCTGGGAACTCGCCGACGACGATCGGACGATCACGGCAACTCCACTTGGCGGCAGGCGTGGGCTCCGTTCCGGCGGGGTCTCGGCCTGAGAGAAAAGAGAAGAAACAGAGAGAGGAATGAAAGAGATGAGTGAGAGAGGGGGTTAGAAAGCGATTTAATTAGTTAAATGGTTGATTTAACTTAAACATAGGGGTTGGTTAGTAATTATTAATTATTGGCTAATGTGGTTAGCATAATTAATTAATTACTAACTAACTAAGATAACTTGTCACATTAGTTAATCAGTTAGTTGACAACTAATTGATTTGTTAGCTAACTAGAATTTGATCAAGTGGAATAATTGATTAATTACCTAGATAATTATCTAGTTAGGAATGACAGCTAATTGGATGATTAACTAAAGACAATAGTTGACTGGCTAACCAGGAAATTACCTATGGGATAATTAAATAAATTAATTATTTAATAATTGGATGAGAACTAATTAGAGAATTAGTTAAAAAAAAATCAACTACTTTGGTTAGCTAGTCAACTACCAATTTGGGCTCGGGCTCATCAAAAGATTAGTTGATTTGGGTAAATCAACTTAAATAAAATGGTTTGAGTTAGAATGACGAGTTGATTTATGTGTTGGTCAAAGAATTTGCTTGGGTTAATCAAAAGAAACTAAATAAAAGATTTCGTTGATAAACCGGATTAGTTAATTAACGAAATTAACTAACAACTACCAAGATGGTTATCTTACGGGTGGAAAATTAATTATTTGAATAATTAACTAATAAGTTGGACGAGCCAACTAGTTAAAGCAGATCGAGACCAACCAAATCAATGGTTGGGTCCGGAGCTAGTAAAATGGTTGATTGATGACCATTTAGAAGATTAGTTAATTAGTTAAATTGCAATCAATTAGTAGATTAATTAACCTGGATAGTTAATTAATTAACTAATTATATTAATTGAGTACATGAATTGACTTGGTAAATCAATGAGATGAGATGGATGAGAGATGAACTCAAGGTTGGTTCGAATCAATTTCAAAGGATTGAACCAAGGTGGTATATGACCTAGGAACGCGAGAGAAGGCCCACCAAGCCGGGCTTGGGCCCGTGAGAGCATGCATAGTAGAATTATTGCCATAGACCTATAGCTTATTGAGAATAGGTTTATCTTACCAGGTATTGACTTGGATGCATCGGGAAGTCCCGTGGAGCACGAGACTTTGTGACTTTAGGTAAGTACACTTGCCTTGTTTCCTCTCTTCGGAGATTTTATTGACATGTCGTTATTGTGACACTTTGCCTTGTTTTCATACATGCTTTTATGATTTTGTTGATATCTTTCTTTAGCATGTGTGATTGATTTGGGATGTTGGAATCCCTATGTGTTCTGTTCTTCGTCCCGGACTCAGTGGAGCAGGTGAGCTCCTTTTTGCGGACATTCAGGGACGGGACACCACAGTGCTTTCCGGCATTGCCATGCGGAGGGATCGATACTCGGGTTGTCCACGTCGATTAGGGTCGATCACTACCATGTCGACATGAGAGGCGGTGGCGCTACGGAAACATCTGACCCAGAGGCGTAGCGGCCAGGATAATTAGTTTTCTCGGCGAGGTTCGGATGAAGTGCGGACCGGGGGAGACGTTTGTGGAGCTTCCGTTGGAACTCTTAGTTAGGAGTCTTTATCTTGCTTATTTTTGTGATAGACTCCTAGTGCTTGTTTTGAGGGGTGTGCCCCGAGTTTGCTTTGATATTCATTTTGTTGATATCATATTTCTTGAACCCTGCAGGGGTACTTACTGAGCTTTCCATTCGAAAGCTCATGCACTATTTTTCTTCTGTTTCTGAGATCTTGGTAGGACACTAGTACGCAGGAGCTGAGCCGATCGTGGGTCGGGTGATTTGTAGAGGTCCGAGGACCTTGTCTATCTTTCTGTTTTGAGTGAGATATTATGTTTCGTAGGTCCCCTTAGGGCCTGGTATTTGTAGGGTACTTGAACCCTTGTTATTTATTTTTCCGCTGAACTCTGTTTATTCTTAATAAATTAAGTTGTTTATTTCGCATTATCTGCTTACACACTTAGGCCTTGTATCCTGGTGGGGCCCGTCTCTACTCGGCCATTTCGGAATGCAGTACATCGCTTAGAGGTCCGGGATCGGGTCATGCGTTACAATTATGAAGATTGTATCAAGATATTTGTGAGATAGAGTAAAGATGAGATACCTAAGAAAAAAAAGGTAGGAAAGTGATATTGAAGAGGTGGTTGGGCATGGTGTTGAAAATCATGACACAGTATCTTCTTGACATATATATATCTGAACAATGGTCATCAGAATAGAAAGAGATGAAAATGAATAGAAGGCAATATTTGTCCAAACATAATTGATAATTCCAAAGCTACAGAATAATATGTGATCTAGGTGGTCATTAGAGCTGTCTATGGGCCAGGCCGAAGCCGAATTGGGTTTAGGTCAGACCAAAACTTAATAATAATGGTAGGGATGTTTGCCCAAGCCCGATCTGGCATGATATTTGGGTCTATATTTTTGTTCAAAACCCACCCATATTTTTAAACACATGATCAAAATCCCGCACAAATTCGTCCATATTTATTTTTTTAAAATTAAAATTAAACTTAAAATTTATTAAAAAAATAAAGTTTTTTATTTTAAA
Organism: Dioscorea zingiberensis; assembly: GCA_026586065.1. Taxonomy (NCBI): domain Eukaryota; kingdom Viridiplantae; phylum Streptophyta; class Magnoliopsida; order Dioscoreales; family Dioscoreaceae; genus Dioscorea; species Dioscorea zingiberensis. Next base: position 66,489,791 of record CM048818.1, on the reverse strand, counting down.
ATAAAAATAATTTAATAATAAATTAAATCTAAGTGAATTTTGATAGAAAAATTAAATTATACTAGAATTTTATATCTTTAAATTAAGGCATACAAATAAATTGTTCAACTTTATTATAAATAATTATAAATAATAAATTTCTTATTTTATTTGTATATAATTTGGGTCGGGCTAGGTTTGACTTAAACCATCATACCCAAGGTCCGACCCATTTTTTAAACATGCCTTTTTCTTTGTCCAAGATCCGATACTCGGGCCTAATATTTTTGTCCAAACCCTTCAATTTTCGGGCGGGCCTTCGGGCTTGGGAGGGTAGGCCAGCAGTTAGACAAGCCTGGTGGTCACTGTGTTTTGAAGTTTATCCTTAATTATTTTCAAAAATTTTTCAGTTGTTGCTTATAAACAATATCATTCTTGTATAGAATGAATAATTAAAATATTTTCTATTTCAATCCCTAGTATAAAAGCTAGTAAGCTAGGTATTATTTTTACATTATGTCTTAAAATTTTAATGATATATTTAAGAATTAAAAAACAACTTTGTTTATCTTATCTTAACTGGAACATATCTTTGATATATATATATATATATAATAGATTTGTTTTTAAATATATTATTATAATCAAGTTAAAACACATTATACAAATAATGTCCATTACACAATATTGTTCCCGATTATTATTAGAAATTATTGAAATAGAAATACTTTTATTTGAAAGCACCGTTTATTACACATACATGTGAGGATAGAACTCACTCTTAAAAATTAGCCATTAAGATAAGGGTGCAGCCCACCATATATATATATGCACTACATCATCTTTAATTAGTTGATGTGCGACTAAACTGTTATACACCATTTATACGTAACAAGAGAAAGTCTTTTAGAAATAATTAATGGTAGACCTCAATAACATAGTGAACACCTAAATCACATATTATTTTATAACTTGAAAATCCTGCTTGAAGGAATATTGTCTTCCATTCATTTTCATCTCTTTCTTTTCCTGCGTGCATCGCCATCATGTGTATATCGAGAAGATAATGAGTGCTTGTGGTATCATGACTGTCAACATTATGTTGCACTATTGCTTCAATGATAATCAGCTTCCCTCCTTTGTCTTGACAAGGTATTGCCTCTTTACACTTCCTCAATATCTTGACACAGTCTTCATCACTCCAATCATGTAATATCCACTGTACATTATGGTTAATTATAAAAAATATCTTGACAGACAAAAATATGGATGTAAGAGAATTTATTTATAATTTTTAAAAATAAAAAATAAAAAAATGAAAAATAAAATCAGTCTCAATTTTCTCAAAGGTGTAAGATTTTTTTAATTAATAGAATAAAATTAATCTATATCATGCAATGGTTTACCAAATGAATTAAAAACTTATATCATAGTCATAACTTGCCCATAGCCCCAAATTTGAAAATATGACAATTTAACTATCAAATTTAAGCCTAAATTTATCATTACCTTTTAAATTTAAAATTTACCAATTTAATTATCAACTCTTTAATTGGTTTTAGTACACATCTTTCCTCAGCCACCCATGTGAAAGACCAAATCATCATTTAAATTTCAAATTATTTTTCAAAATAAATAACTTTGTTGGTTAGAAACAAAAAGAAAAAAAACAATTGTTAAAAATACTGCATGGCATCTCAGCAAGAAAATTATTAGCTTATGGAAAATTTTAGTGGAGGTATATATATACAAACAAATTACAAAATTTGTAAAATAATATTAGAACAAATTATTACTTGCCTTGAGGAGAACAGCATCTGCATGAGGGACGTGCACAAACATGTCACCCTTCACAAACTCAACCAAGTCACTCTCCGGCTGCCTGGCTGACCACGTCTGGCGGATCAAACTTAGAACACTTCACCTCCGGGGAGCGCCTCCAGCTATCGCCGCCCTTGACTCGCCCGGCCTGCAGCCCGCATCCACCGGCCGGAGCCCTCGAAGAGCACTTGACCCCATTCCTTGACCACCACTCTCATCAACATTCGGCTATCGGAAGCCATGGCCTCATTGAACAAAGCATTGAACTCCGGCCTCTCACCTGCAAACTCAAACAAGCCCTTGCCATTAGCCACATGGAATGGCGTCTCAGCTTCATCCCCTTAATCCATGCACCCATGGATTGCCAAGCCATCCCTATTTCCAAGGTTGAGATCTGAGAGAACTATAGGTGCTAGAGAGTGGCCAGTCTGCCTCCATTGTTGATGGCGGTTTAGAGGAGCTGGTCAAGTCATACACCTCCTCCTCATCATCATCATCATCATCTTCTTCGTTTCTTTTTAATATTGAGAAGAAACCCGAGTTCCTGGCGAGGCGCATGATCGTCGAAGAAAGGGGCTCGAAGCGAGGGAATCTGAAGTGCTTGCACGAGGCTTCGGAGATGGTCATGGGCCCGCCGTGGTTTGTGGATGGCGTCCGACGCCCGAGCTCGACTGGCCAGCACTTGAGAGACGAGGAGTCTACGTATTGGAGCATGTGGTTCCATATGTGTGTTCTTGCTTGCATGAACTCGGCTGCATTCCTCCCCTCCATAGCTTGAGTTTCGTTATCAATTTGTTTTCATGTTTCTTTATATATAGGAAAATTAAGGTTTTGCAATGTTTTTAAAATCAAATCGGAAAATAAACCTGTCTCACAACTAAATCACGGGTCAGTCAGTCTAATCGGGACCGACTGATTCAGTCTGGATTTGAAAACGAGGTTTTATGATAAGCCTTTTTTATTTAATTCCGAAGAATCTTGTTTCTTAATCACTACACTACCCGTTTTTTCACAATAAACTATCTTTACTAAAAACTCTAATCAAATATTTAAAGGGCATTAATGACTAGATTCTAAGTTTAGCTCACACAGGACGTTCCATTGGAATTAAAGCCTGATTGATCTCATGTATCAATGAATTATATAATCACCGAACTAATGTAATTATGTTGAACCATTGTAGGATGAGATTTTAATTAATAAATATAATTTATCTATTTTATGAAAAAAACAAAACAAAAGTCTACCATCTAGAAATCATGTACCTGCAAGAAAAGGAAAAAAAGACTATACTTAAAGGATCCAAAATATTTGAGTGAGAAGAAAAATTGAAATGATTGTGATATATCTTCGATTTCAATTTTTCTTCTAGGAGCAACTTCATTCTTTGGCGGGCACTATTTTTTTTTTAATATTTCCCCGGAATAAGCTGCCACTTGATTGCATGTCCAAGTTTTGAATTTCTTTGCGAGACGTCATCAATGGGCTTGCTTGCTAAATATCAGTTTGACTTCAACACTTGCGTACATCAAGGTAAGAAATTTTGATTCATATGTTAATTGCGTGCTCTTTCTTTCAAAAAGACTGACTTGGGATTTTCAATATCCAATTAAATCATCCACCTGCTTCTATTGCTCCTTTGTTCTAAGTGCATAAATATCTCGGGAGAGAATTTAGAAATACCTAAAGTAAATTGGTACTAAAAGATTCAAAGTATTCAATAAACAAGACAATCATATTTATAAATAAAGGACAAAGTACAATGATGTTAAAGGAGGATGCAGATATTAATTTGTTCTTATTGAATCTTCTCTAGCTTTTCACGAAGTACTCTCGCTCTTCGAATCGTCGGCTCTCACTGTTGGTGAAGCCTTTTGAACACTTTTGAGTTGTTAGCTCCGGATCACTACAGTTTCTTCTTAGAAAACTAGATGAATATGCAAGAAACCCTAAGTTCGTTTTTATAGCCGCGACCAAGGTTAGTGAGCGATGCGTCGCAAAACTTGGCCTCTGGGGTCCCCTGCAGTTTAGCGACGTGTCTTTCACAAATGTAGACCGCGTTGGTGATTTCCAACTGAGTCAGAAACTTTAGTCAGGACGTGTCCTTCCTTAGCTGTTCTGTAGAGAAGGATGCGTCGCAAATTCCCAGCTGGTTCTGTAGTGAAGTCAGGACGCATCTCGCACTTTGTCATGAATTCCCAGTGCAGCTTTGCTCGGTCGCGACTCGATTTGCTTTCGCTCCTAGACTTTCTCCCACTTGTGCAACTCATATTGAAGACCAAGAATTGACATTTCCGACATTCAACCCAAATTCCTCGAATTAATGCCCATACTTATCGAATTCATGCAAACTCAAATAATTCGAGTGAGCTAACACAAGTTGATCCATTCATAAGAATTAGGACTAAACATGCACAATTCTTGCTGTAAATACACATGTTTGGCCCTAAACAATAAGCGTATTGATGGGATTTCCGCAAGTGCACTGATTGTGATCAAGTAGTAAGTAGACTATTAGAGTCGAGTATCGAACCCACAGGGAATAGATTACTAGTGTAAACTAAACTTCTATTATCTAGCTAGTCTCATCAAAGATTTGGTGGTTTTTGAGTCTAAGTCTAAGGAATTAAAAGATTGGAGACAAACTTTGGAAATCGAGAATTAATTGAGAGAAAACTATAGCATGAGACGGAGATACTTGAGCATGAGTCCCCTTTGGATTTAAATCTAAGGATACATAAAGAAATCTATGAAGGCGATTGGAGATGCTTATGCCAAGAGTTCCTAAATTATATCCAATCCCTCTCCTGAGGTGATTGGATAACTAATCTCTTAGGATTGTCTTAAGCTCAAGGGAACCTATATCTTGGAAGGATATAGTGGGATTAAATCTTATTAAAGAGTCGCTCTCCTTCTAGCACCTGAATCCCTCGGCGTAATCACAACCCTCTTTAATGGAGTATGTTCCTAATACAAGGAGGCGCTAGCTTTAACCCTTGTATTGCAGCCAAGTAATCTCTCCCGGTATCCCGCAACGTAGAGAGGTTATAATCAATACAAAACATCCAATAGACATTAAAGCATACATCCAATCAATCAAAACATAGAAATCAATATGTCATTAATGCAATATCCAAAGGTTTCTCATACCCAAGTATCTATAAGATTAGTTCCCCATTAATGGAGAACTCCAATCCAAATCAACAAGAATACTATCCAAAATAGACATGATAGAGAATACCGTCAGCAACTCTATAAGATTGATCCCTCTCTCTACCTCCTTCCTTCTCTCTCTCTCCAAGATTGTGGGAGGAGATCCCCAACCCCTAATCTAAATTATTAACTCTCTCCAAAGCCAACCTCCCTTCCTAAACTCTCAAACTTCCTATTTATACCTCAGCTTAGGGTTTTAGGAGTGACAATGACGCTTATACCCCATGCTTGGGTACGCAGTATAAGAGAGGGTTACGACATATGGGCTCGTATATGACTGTATATTAGGGATGTCAACGAGGCGGGGATTCACTGGGGGATGCATTCCCCGGCCCCGGCCCTGATTTTCCACCCCCATCCCCGACCCCGGCCCCGACCCCGGGTATGGGGAAAATTTTTTCCCCATCCCCGTCCCAGCGGGGATTACTCGGGTTCGGGGATTCCCCGTCCCCGAATTTATTTCTTTACTAATACATACTTTCTTTAATACAAAGTAGAATCAAGTGGCGTTAACTTATTAATTGATTAATACTTAGGGGCTGTTTGGTTGGCTGTGAGTGGCTGTGAAGTAAGTGACTTTTACAGTAAATCTAACTTTATATTGTTTGGTTTGCTGTAAAACAATAACTTACCTGTAAGTTGATGTAAAACTTGAAGTAAGTAGATGTGCTTTTGCTGTAAGTCCACTCACGGCAAAATCGACCGTAAGTGGATTTTAATGTAAAACTAACGTGTATGCTCACTCTAAGCTAGTGATTCACTTTTTTCCCTTCCGTTGGTGCTTAGCCCAGACGATCTCGCCTCTTCCCTGCCATTGGTGCTCTGCCCGCAGGATCTTACCTTCTCCCTTTAGTTGAAGATTAGAACTCGAAGGTACGAGCCCTAGAGCTACTACGGATCTTCTCTGGCGATGTTTTTTTTTTCAATGTTTCCCCTTTTGAATTGGTTGTTGTGCGTTTGTGCTTTGATTAGGCTTTGTGATTGCATTGTTTTCGTGCCTGCGGATTTTCCTTGGTTAATTGCTTTGTTTCTGATCCTAGATCTTGGGTTTGCCATTGAAGATTTGATCTTTACTTTCTGAGTCCTAGATCTAGGGTTTCTTTCTGTTCACATGTAAGATAGTTCTATTGCTTTGTTTTCAAGATTTTATTGGTTTTTATAATCTTTTTTTTTATTGTTTTGAAGGCTCCAATATGTATAAATTTTTTTCTTATTGTTATGAAGGTTCAAGATTTTTTTATTACTTTGTTTTCAAGATTTTGATGGTTTTTATTTTTATTTTTTTTTATTCTGAAGGCTCAAGTTTGTATAATTTGTTTTTTTTATTGTTATGAACGTTCAAGATTTTTTATTGCTTTGTTTTCATGATTTTAATGGTTTTTATAAATTTTTTTTTGTTCTGAAAGCTCAAGTTTGTATAATTTTTTTTTTATTGTTATGAAGGGTCAAGATTTTTTTATTGCTTTGTTTTCAAGATTTTAATGGTTTTTATAATCTTTTTTTATTGTTCTGAAGGCTCAAGTTTGTATAATTTTTTTTTTATTGTTATGAAGGTTCAAGATTTTTTTATTGCTTTGTTTTCAAGATTTTGATGGTTTTTATAATCTTTTTTTTTTGTTCTGAAGGCTCAAGTTTGTATAATTTGTTTTTTTTATTGTTATGAAGGTTCAAGATTTTTTTATTGCCTTGTTTTCAAGATTTTGATGGTTTTTATAATCTTTTTTTTTGTGTTCTGAAGGCTCAAGTTTGTATAAATTTTTTTTTTTATTGTTATGAAGGTTCAATTTTTTTTATTCCTTTGTTTTCAAGATTATAATGTTTTTTATAATCTCTTTTTCAAGATTTTAATGGTCACCTTTGTCTCTTCTTCTATGCTCTTTTTACACACACACGCCAAAAAAATAAAAAGTTTTGTAGTGGCCATGCTTGAAACATTCATTGATGATGTTCATTTTCAATTCTAGATGTTTTAGTACATAAGACAGAGTATTGAAATTGCTCTTCTTCTAGCATAAACATTGATACAATTTCGGTGAAGTTTGATGCTTCTTTGAATCATGCACTTCAATCACTTACAATTGTCTGATCTCTTCTATTTGAGTTTGTAGAAGCTGCATGATGCTTCACAGTTCTGCAAATTCCAGACTAGTGATAATTAATGTCTCACTTTTTCTCAGTCACACTCTTTGCCAACGAATGGTTTAATTTGAAGATAATTACATTACCTTTTTAGGATTACGGCTCATCCTTTTGTTGATGCTTTCTTGGATGTTTTTCATCTTAACTATTTCTGATTCTTTTGCTCTAGTCTTAGCTGCAGCTTTCTTTTTCACTTTTGTAGAACTTTGGGAATTATGTGGTTAAATGTTTCTTCTTTTTTATAGTGTTCTGTAGAACTTTGGGAATCACATCAATAAAATCATCAACTATGATCATTTGATTCTCATTTTGGAAGCTGTAGCTAACCAAGGAGGTGGTTTATTTTTTAATGTCTTCTTTTTCATGTTTCTTTAAAGATGGAAGATAACTGCGAAGAGGAACATGCTGTTATTTATTGGGTTTCGGTTGCTATCCATCTTATATCAAGGTTGTACAAACGGAAAAGACGACTCGCTTTGCCATTGGAGCCTTATTACAATAGGGATGAACGACGCATCGACTACATTTCAAGGATAATTCATGGGTCAGATGAAACTAGTATAGCAATGTTGAGAATGACAAGAGGGAATTTTTTTGGGTTATGTGATTTATTGAAGACAAAAGGATTACTATTCAATACTTTTCACGTAAGTGTTGAAGAACAAGTAGCGATGTTTCTTCACATTGTTGGTCACAATGTGAGAAATAGAGTGATTGGAGTTAATTTCTTACGTTAGGGCTGTCGAAAACTCCCGATATTTCCACCATGTATTACATGCCATAGGAGAGCTTCGAGGTGAATTGATTCAACCTCCTAGCACAGTTACTAGTCAAACAATCACTAGTGATCCACGATTTATGCCATATTTCAAGGTCGGTATTCCTCCTGTCTTACATTAACACTTGTAAGTTTACATGACATCACTAAATTTTATTAATTATATAGGATTGCATAGGAGCGCTTGATGGTACACATATTCAAGCATCTGTTTCGAGTGATATTGTAGCACGCTTTCGTGGGAGAAAACCTTTTCCCACGCAAAATGTGTTAGCTGCGGTTGACTTTGAACTAAGATTTACATACGTGTTAGCCGGTTGGGAGGGTTCGACACACGACGCACTTGTTCTTCGGAATGCTTTGGAAAGAGAAGATGGACTTGTGGTGCCTGAAGGTATTAGAAATATTCCTAAAAATTATTAAATCTAGTCTAAAGTATTATGAACTAATTATTAAATATATTCTTGTAGGTAAATATTATCTTGTAGATGCGGGCTATTCCACACGACCGGGCTTTATATCACCATTTCGTGGTGTTCGCTATCATCTTAAGGAATTCAATGCCCGTGCACCATCTACTAAATGGGAGTTATTTAATTATAGGCATTCCTCTTTACGTACTACGGTGGAACGAGCATTTGGAGCATTGAAGAATCGTTTCAAAATCCTCATATCTAGACCATTTTTCCCATTTGAAGCATAAGTAGATATTGTGAATTAGCGTGTTGTATTCTACATAACTATATTCCTGAAAGGAGGCAACGATATCTACGCATCTCCAATATTGAAGAATGGGAACCTAATGTCGAGAAGTGAGATCACAATCTCAAATGCGTGAAGAAGCAAGGGAATGAGTGGAGCATTACGAAATGCAATCATGGATAACATATGGAATCATAGATGAAGTTTGTCGCTAAATTGTCTAAACTTTTGATTTTGTTTTGTAGACATCATGTGGAACATGGCATTTGTTTTGTAGACACCCTCCATTGGAGTTTATTTGGATTAATCTTTATTTAATGCTAATTATGTTTCCTTGTTCTTTATAATTTTTAGTGGAATGTTGAATTATTCTTCAAAGAGAAGTTCCTAGTTCTTTTTATGAAACTGAAAAATTATAACAGAAATCAAAATCAGTTGGCAAAATTCTTTAACTTGTGTAATATTTATTGCTTTTGATTGAACACCATTTCAGTTCTTTAACTTGTGTTGGTGTTTATTTTTGATAACAGATGGAATCAGGAGATATGATGCAAGAGAGCCAGGATGTTGCGGGAAGGAAGATACCAAGTAACTTTCGATGGACATCGGCCATGACTTCATTCATGCTTCAATGTTTAGTTGAGCAAGCCAATCTTGGTCTTAAAACCGACAAAGGTTTTAAGAGTACTGCTCTTAATGCTGTTGCCAAAGATGTTAGTGCCAAATTCAAGTTAGTTGTGAATGACACACATGTTAACAATCGTCTTCGGCATGTGAGGAAAATATGGCTAATCATCAAGAAGCTAAAGGATTTAAGTGGAGTGTCATGGGATGATGCTGAGAAGAAAATAATTATGGGCATGGAGGAGTTTCAAACATATATTCAAGTAAGTTGGGGTTCATTTTTAACATATATAGTGATGTTTGTTCATTTGTACTAATTATGGATTTTGTGTGTTTGTTTTGTAGGCACATCCAAGTGAAGCGATTTATATTAATAAACCAATTGAAGACTACGAGGAGATGGCCATTGTGTGTGGAAATGACCAAGCGACTGGGTCCTTTGCAAGAACGGCTTCTCAAAGTTCTAGAAGTCTAGGTGTGCGCATGGAGTTGTCGCAAACAACGCCAACAGTTGACCTTGAGGATGACACTCAAGGTTTGGATGATAATGACAATTTTGCCCAAACTCAACCTCCCAATGTAGACATGCCCACAAACTCCACGTCCAACACCAATTGGAAGGGACCAAAGCGCAAGAAGGGTGAGGACTTTGAAATGCTGCAAAAGGTTTCTAATGGCTTGGATAGACTTGTAAATGCAATGGAGGTGGATAAGACTGAGAAGTTGAGTACAAGATTATATGCTGAGGTTATGACTTTGAGTGACTTTTATGATCGTGATGATCTTGGAGTAGCATATGATCATTTGATTTCCCAGAGCAGCCTAGCATATGGTTTTATGGCTAAAGAGCATTCACTTCGATGTTCTTGGATGAATCGTTTTCTTAGGCAACTGAGAGGTGATGATGGGATGTGAGTTGTTAGTGGAATGCAAGGTTATTCAAACTTTAATGTGATGTTGTTTTAACTTTTGTTCTGTTGACTTTGAATATGAACTTGTTTTATTTGGTGTGATGCATATGTTTTAAGGTCCTCAACTTTTGTAATGTTGAATTTGAATTCAAGGTTATGTTGTTTTGAATATTTTCTCTCCAAGATATATTACTTGTATTCCTAGGTAATATTTTCTCTCCAAGTTATAAATTATTTCTATTACCAGGTCCTCAACTTGTGTATGTTTTATGGTCTTGACTTTTTATTTATGGTTATGTTGTTTTGAATTTATGGTTATATTATAAACTTATTTATTATAATATATCCAAATATAATAAATAAGTTTATAATATATTTATAATGTGACTCTTTATTGATTGATCTTAAAAACTTAATATAAATAATATAAAAATTTATAGAAAACTAAAAATAATAAAAAAACTGGATAATGAGGTAACCTCACCACTTACTTCACAGGGTGATTGTATCACCAACTTACATCAAACCAAACAGTGGAAAAGTAAATGCAGTATTTATACTTACAACAAACCAAACAGCTTTCGAAGTAAGTCAAAATACAGTATTTCAACTTACAGGTAAATCCAACTTACCGGTAAGTTCACTCACAGCCAACCAAACGGCCCCTTAATTGATTAATTAGAGTTTAAGGTTTATAATTATGACAATTATTATTATATTTATAATAATTTTTTATTTAAATACTTATAATATAAAATATACTATATTTATATATTATTATGTTTTAAATTAAATATTTTGGGGCCGGGGCCGAGGCGGGGAGGGTATTCCCAGGCCCCGACCCCGACGGGGAATTGCATCTTGGCCCCGGCCAAGGCCCCGAACCCGAAAAATCTGCCCCGGCCCCGTCGGGGCGGGGAATCGGGTTCCCCGTCGGGGCAGGGGCCCATTGACATCCCTACCATATATGGGCCCGTATGAAGATTAGTGCCATATATATGACCGTATAACTGTTAATATGCGGTGCATGGTCGAGTATACTGGCTATTATACGGCTGTATAACACCCTGTATGAATTCATACGGGGTGTATACCATCCAGGGAGGGTCGATGTGTAGGCCGTTCACTCTTGCCAGTAGCAAACGGTCATATGCACCCCGTATGCCTTCCCCTTTGCTCCAGAATAACACTGGTTCAGCCTCTTTTTCATCTCAAAATGCTTTCTTTCTCTCGGAGTGGCTTCTATATGCCCTGTTTACAAAATGTGAAGCTTTTTAAGGACCAGAGGGTCATAATTTATCAAAATAACATGCAAAACATATAGGAAAATGATATGAAAATATGCTAATTTGAACATTCATCACATATCAGTGATATCACTTATAAAATAATGTTAGCTAAGAGCGCTAACAGAACTGTACCTCTTTGTAGTAATAAAACTCTTAGTTTCTTTTCCTTTTTGTCAACTGAGGTAATGAAGGTCTTTCTTTTAGCTTCTAGGGAGCATGGCACCAGTGAGTAGACTCTATCCTTAATTTCCCATGATGTATATTCATTTTTTTCACGAGGCTTCTGTCTAGATTTTTCTACAAGTCAAGATCTCTATAGTGTAGAGATGCCTCATGTATCTTTTTAGCGACAACAAACAACAAGATTTTGTTGGAAAACAAGTAGGATGTTGCCCATTAAATGGCGTTAGATCAATTCGAGCTAAAGTTGAGGTTGTAGCTGAATCCAGGATGCCAAATTTAGAGAAACCAAAGGTGTCAGCTCTAATCGGGGTCGAGGTATCTGCTCCTGCCATAACTGAGGCGTCTTCTAGAGTTCATTAAGAATAAGCTTTGCGAATTTTCTGCTCTAATACTCTTTATACCTGTTTATATATATGATTTCATAAGTACAATAATAAAATATTTTCTTTACTTACTTGCGTCAATGTTGTGTTGTTTCTTCGCTCCGAGTTATTCATTTTTGGAAAATGGCTAAGTGTCAGTTGCTTAGTCTTAGCTTTCCACTCTAATGACTCTATGTTCAGTATTCTTCACGTTTCCATAGTTCACTTCTTTAAGTCCGATCAGGACTATTCTCGAAACTCAGAGATGATGACTTGTATCAAGCAAGAGAGGAGTGCTTAGCTTCTTTTGGCTCTTCTCCTCGGGTCCTTGAAAAGACCAAAAAGAAGATATCCAATGGGTTTTAATGACCATCATTTTATCCCTTGATATGGTGATGATCTGACCATAGTGGATTAGTCCTTGTTCTGAAAAAGGTGCTATGAAATGATCCGAATTGTGGGGCGCTTAAAAGAGCGCTCTTAAAAAGGTTGTCCAAGTCGAGTTGTCAAAATTTACATGCCTTGAAATCGGAAGGGTGTTACTTGATCCATGACGACCGAATTCGAGTCTAAGTCCTAAGGGTTTTAGCAATCAACATTTGTGTGCCTTGAAAGGGGACAAGTGCGATCTGATCCCTTAGGATTGAATCTATGTCCAGAAAAGTGCTCTCTTAAAAGAGCTCAATGATCGAGCTCTGAAAAGAGCTCCCTGAAAAGGGTCGTCCGTGTCGATGCTGACGGGGTTTTAGCAGTTAGCATTAGCGTTCCATAAAAGGGAACGGGTATGACTTGATCCCTGTCGACCAAATTCGTGTCGGAGTCCTAAGGTTTTTAGCAGTCAACATGAACATGCCCTAAATGGGGGCGTGCATGACCTTATCCCTTAGGACTGAATTCAACAACTGAGAAGGGCGCTATGGACCTAGTAGAGAAGTCGAGCCTTAAGAGCATGTGTCGAAGTCTTCTGAGTTCTAACAATCATCCTCCGTTTGCCAGAGGATGGGGTGGGGGCGATCTGATCCCGGAAGACAGAATTCATGTAGAGGTTCTAAGGGTTTTAATAATCGACATCCACGTACCATGAAAAGGGTTTAAGGGTGACCGTATTCATGAGAACCCAATTCTTGCCTTGAGATGAGGTTTATGCAAGTAATAATGACAATTCTACTTGGCTCCTGATAAAACACAGACTTTTGGTTACGAGTAGTGACAATCAATCTACTTAGCTCCGGATTATATGGAGACTTTTGGGATGAGCAGCGAAACCTAGGTTGCTTAGCTCCGAATTATATGGAGACTTAGATAAGATTAGGTACTTGACTCTTCTTGCCTCTCCATGGTTGAGCTTCATTGTGTCTTGATACAGAAGATTATTGTTTAATTTCCCATAGATGACGTTAAATTGTTGATGCAATGATAAGTTCTTTTTCGTTTCGATGGATGCATGACTCCTTCGGAGATCGGTCTTCATGAATCGAACTCAGCTTCGGGAGAGAAGGGATTCGAACGCTCATGCTCGGGGGATGTGATCCCTTACTAGTGGGCTCACTACTGCCATTTATAGCTTACTAATATGCCTCGTTTGTTCTTGGCGCCATTGGAGATTCATCCTCCACTGTCAAATTACTAGATAGTTTAGCTCTTATCTTGATTGTCCTGATCACATGACGTGTCCATGGTTATTTTACCTCATAACATATATATATATGGTAAAAAAAACTGAAAGTTTTTAAAAAATATAATTAAAAAATAAAGTGAATTTTGTAATTTAAAGAATGAAATGAATATAAAAAATTAGTTTAACAACTAAAAATAAACTTTCATCCTATTATTCCATTACTTCCCGGTTCCCAGAATCCCAGTTCTACTTAAAATAATAATACTAAAAAATAATGAAAAATAATATACATGTAGGTGTGATTAAACTCCCCCAATCTATTAACACATAAGCTTATCCACTTCTCTTCAAGTTAAGCACCATGGTCCAAATCATGCTAACTGTTAATATTGTGCATCTCCATTTGCATTTTGAGCATCTTTTTAATGTACGTTGGTACATCATTTGAATGCCTTTGAGTTAAAAACCATCTTTATATATATATATATATATATATATATATATATATATATATATATATATATAGGGTCGTGTTACAAACGGTCGCCGTAGTAACCGTATGTAAGTGCTAGTCGCCCCATTTTAAATTTCACTTGCACAGTGTTTTTGTGAAGCCCATAATTTTTAGGAAATTATGTTAGAGAATAAGGGAGAGCCTACCAAGGATTTTTATTTGAATTTTAGTTGAAATAAAGTTTGTAGTTATTTTCTTGATTAAAATATTAATGGTATTCTTAATATTCGACTTTACAAAGTATTTATGTAGATAAATATTATGTTGGTAGTCGATGATGAGAGAATTTGATTAAAAAGTCAAATTATTGGGTAACAATATTTATTATTTGATAAGAGTATACGAAGTTTTATATATGGGATAACATTAGATAAGAAGAGGAAATTTTGAGTTTTTTAAAGAGAGATTTAAAATGATTAAATCTGTAATCTAGATAAATTGGGGCCATATTGGACTAGAATGTAATTTTACAAAGGCTGGGGACTAGGAGGAAATTGTGTCTCTCTCTCTGCTCATGGACCTGCATGTAATATGATAAAAAGAGAGGGATTTAGTTGCAGAACTATGAGAGAATCGTCTGGAATAGCCACAGGGTGGTACGTGGGCGTCAAGATTCGTGAAGATACGCGATAGAGGCAATCCGACCGTCCGATTTGGTCAGCAAAGCAAACGTGCGTGTGACCTCACCGTACCGGCGAATCGAGACCATTCATCAACGACCAACCATTGAGTTCGAGGCACGATGTTGAAATCAAACCGCCCATCGCCCTCGATCTCGACCGTTCATCCACAGAGATATGGATTCGAGGATTTGAGATAGTGTTTTACACCGTTGGATCCCAATAACCGATCATGACCGTCCATCTGAGTGACCCGATCACGAAGCACCATGATCTGATCTTCTCCAGCGCGCCACGCTGTGACGCCGCCGCGTATACCGCCGGAGTTTATCTGATTTGCTAAACAGAGATAAAATAAAAATCAGAATTTGAGATAAACTCAAAATATATAATCAGATAAGGTTTCGCGACTCTATAAAAACAGAAGGATCCTTGGGCAAGCCAGGAGAAGCACTGCAAGCAGCGGCGAGACCTTCTCAGAGAGATGCTGCAAGACAGACAGAGAGAGAGAGAGAGGGAGAGAGAGAGAGAGCAGGGAGGAGGAGTCGAAGCCGGAAGTCATGGGGACGAAGGACATCACCGGAGAAGAGGAGGAACAGGCCTTCACTACACTGAGCACTTGTCGGACGTCGAGGACCGGTGAGTCTTCTTCCCTTTCTCTGTCTATACGTTCTCTAGATTAGCATGCATGCACGTAGAGAGCCTAGAGGGAGGGGCTGTGAGGGAGAAGAGAAATATTACAGAGATCCTCGTAGTACCTGTGCGTCGGTGAAGCGAAGTCCGCCGAGGGGAGGCTGTGAGACACCTCATAGCTCAGAAAGAACTCACACCCTCTGACGGCGAAACCTCGCCACCGGCCGCCGCCCCTTCCAGACGTTTATTGCGCAGGGCCGGAGCACCAGCCTCGCGCCGGTGAAGCTCCGCTAGGTAGGGATACTCTCGGTCTGGAGATAGAAGACGATGAACAGTAGCGGGTCGGGTTTAGATGCTAACGGGTTTGATGTTAATGGGTTTCACGTTAACGGGTGTGAGAGAAAAAAAAAATGGGTTTGGATTATTTTTAAAGTTGATTTAGTTGAGTCAATTAGTTGGGTTCAGTCAAGTCATGTTAGGATTGGGTTAGCCAGCTAGATGATGGATTGCGTCTGAATCAATTTTATTGATCTGGGTTGGATCAGATGGCTCAATCAAGTTGGCTTTTAAACTGGTTTGGGTTGATTTAGTTAAGTAGCTTGATCAGATCAAGTGTTGAATCAAGTTGGGTTTAGGCTCAGATTGGGCCTGGATTTGTTTGATTGATCAAGTCAACCAAGTTGGGTTCAAACACAGATGGATTGGGTTTGGATTGGGCTAGACCTTGTCAAGTTGGCCAGCTGGTTGGGCTTACCCAAAGTTTTAAAAGCAAAATAAAAATTTACAAAAGAGTATAGAGGAGGAGATTTGAACCAGGGACCCATTATTTGGGCTTAGTGGGCCTTAACAACTAGGCTAGTTGTTTCTTTTGGGATTAAAGAGAGAAAGGTCTAGTAATAAAAGGGGAAAAGCTTAGAAAGCCCATAAATCAGGCTTGGATCGAATTATGGCACCATGCATATTTTATTAGAAGATTCTGAATATTTCTGCTATTAATTAGATCTTACTACTAGATACTGATATAGAGAATTATCGGGAGTAAGGGACAGAGAAGGTCATTCAGGATATCACTATTAGAAGTAAGTTACTCGTGCCTAGTTCCTTACCCAGTTTTGGGTCTTTCTTTGGCTTTGAATATTGTTTATGCTTCTTGTTTGAAAGTAGTTAATATCGTTATTGTTGATTTTCCTTGATCGGCACCGTGTGCTGTATTGTTGCTTGATTGCATATACAAATTTGTTCTTTACTGATTTGTTGGACCTCTATGTTAGTGTATGCTTGTTGACATGTTTACGGTAACTGAAAATACAACTCCCGTTGATCGGCAAGTGGCCGTGGAAACACGTGAGCTTGTGCTCCATCCGGGTTGGTGTTTCGTTACATCTTGTGTTGAAGATTCTCCAATAAGTGCACATAAGTTGCGGACGTTCAGTGGGAGGACACTCTGAACGTCCTGTAGTCCTACCAGGGGGAGGGAACCCTGGATGTCCACCCGTCAGTTGGGTGATCTGGCCCGTATGCGTCATGGCGTTAGAGCCGCTACTGCACTCAAGGGTCTGAATGTGTTTAAGATGAGCACTGGGAGATGACGTGAAATAATTCTTGACTATCGTTTACGGCGGTGATCCTTGTTTTTGATTTTGTGCTCTAACAAGTATATGTTTGGATCACTTTTTGTTTGATTACTTTCTTTCGGCTTCCTTGTATTTTCCCCTGCGGGGGTGTTTACTGAGCTTTCCTTCCGAAAGCTCATTCTACTGGATTTCTTCTTTTCTCAGGTTGGGGAATTGGTTGGAGTAATTCCAGGAGCTGCACAAGAGATTGGTCTAGTTTACCAAGGTTCGAGAACCGTATATGATTTTGTGAGAGAAAACTTGTAGGACCCATGTAGGACCATGACTTGTATTTTTTAAGTTTTTAATTTCCGCTGTGTAACTCATTGTTATTAATGGAAATAATGTTATCTGTTCATGAATACTAGGCCTTGTATCCGAGCGGAGCCCGTCTCCACTTGGGTACAACCGGTCTGTGCACGTGCCCGAGGTCCCAGAATCCGTGTCGGGGTGTGACAGTTTTAAGGAAATCCAACCGTATGGATAGAAAGAACATCGAAAAATAAGCTAGCATGTCAATTTTTATATAATTTGGGAACTTGTAGGGTCTTCATCTTAAAGTGTGAAATTATGAACATGTAAGATTTCTATAAATTTTCACCCGTTAAGATGAAGACCCTACAATTTCCCAAATTGTATGAAAATTGACATTCTAGCTTATTTTTTGATGTTCTTTCCATCCATAGAGTTGGAAATCCTTAAAACACCGTAAAAGTGGCCAAATGGGAGGTGACCTTAAATGAACAGTGTTCCAGCCGGCCTTATACAAACACTATATATATATATATATATATAGTCGTGTTACTATGCGGTTGGCCGTAACACTGTGCAAGTGCGGTCACCCCATTTTAGCCCACTTGCACAGTGTTTTAAGGAAATCCAACCGTATGGATGGAAAGAACATCAAAAAATAAGCTAGCATGTCAATTTTCATACAATTTGGGAACTTGTAGGGTCTTCATCTTAAAGGGTGAAATTTTGAACCGGTAATATTTCTATAAATTTTCACCCGTTAAGATGAAGAGCCTACAAGTTCCCAAATTGTATGAAAATTGACATGCTAGCTTATTTTTCGATGTTCTTTCCATCCATATGGTTGGATTTGAAAAAAATATTCTCCAAGTGCCTCAAAATGAGGCGACCTTAAATGAACAGTAATCAGACCGACATTATATATATATATATATATATATATATATATATATATATATATATATATATATATAGCGCGGTGATACAGTCCGACCGACTATATTACTGTGCATTCCCGGTCCCCTCCCATTTGGGTACTTGGAGAGTGTTTTAAGAATTTCCAACCGTACGGATGAATAGATCATCGGAAAATAAGCTAGCATCTCCATTTATATATATATATATATATATATATATATATATATATATATATATATATATATATATATGCCGGGCTCGAGACGCAGGAATCAATAGTGCTTGCAAGAGCTCGGAGATGGTCATGGGCCGACCGTGGCTGTGGATGGCGTCCGGCATGCCGAGCTCCACGACGCATTTGAGAGATGAGGAGTCGAATATCGGAGCATGTGGTTCCATATGTGTGTTCTTGCTTTTATGAACTCGCGCGGCTGCTCTCTTCTCCTCCATGATCTTAGTTAGATTCTTAATTCAGAGTTAAGGTGTTTTCCTAATTATGTACTCTTTATATATTGGAAAGGAGATGTTGAAGGAGGTCATCAGCAAGGGATTATTATGTTGTGTATATTAATTAATCCCTTGTAAAAATCATATTTGTGTGGTTGTTGGATCATCCATGAAGTTCTGTTTTGCTGTTTAAAATCTTGAGTTTTTTTTCTGAAGTTGCTTAAGATTGATTATAATCTAATGACAAATCAAGGAAACGTAAGTTGATGACCTCCCATAATAGCACACCTTTAATGTTAAAAGTACAAGTAAAAACAAAAGATAAGAAGCTAAAGATTGTTTCATTAACTTCATGAAACACATAATAACACAATTCCGGCCACCCTGATTGTATCATGCCCGTATATATATATAAATTTTTTTTAAATATATTATTATAAATTAACACCTTATACAAAAATGTGCCCCTTACACAATTGTTCTCGATTATTATTGAAAACTATTGAAATAGAAATTTTTTATTCATTATTACAATGACACCCTTAGGAGTAACAAGTGAAATTCTTCTGGAAATAATCAAGGATAAACCTCAATAATACAATGAACACCTAAATCACATATACTTTGACAAGCCACTGCCTCTTTACACTCCCTCAATGCCTTAACACAATCTTCATCACTCCAATCATATAATATGCACTATAAATTAGGACTAATTATAAAAATATATTTCAAAAGACAAAAATAGACGTGAGAGAAAATTTATTTATATTTTTTTTAAATAAAAAAAATAAAAATAGAATCATCGTGAATGAGCTGAAAAGTTGTAAGATTTTTTTAAATTAATAGAATTCAATCAATCTATATCATATGGTGGTTTGATAATAATAATAATAACATTTAATATTAATAATACTTACATTTACCTAAGAGTATTTTCATAATTAATAATAACTATATTGAACATAATGTTATCAGGACCGGACATTGAACCGTTTAAGGTCCCGGCTCACCGATTCACCTATTCAACCGCCTAGTCAATTGGGTCAATGTTGGGTCAATATAAATATTAAAAATAAAAAACTATATGAAATAATTCATAAAAAATATTTTAAAAATTATTATTAAAAAACTACTTTAAATAATTTAAAAAAAGAATCTATTATAAAAAAAACTATTTTAAATAACAAATATAAAAAATACTATTTTAAATAATTTAATATTAGAAAAATAAAAAATAAAAAATTGAGCGGTTCAACCACCGGTTCAATGACCGGTTCACCCGGTTCAACCAGGTTCATTCTGGTTCATCCCAGTTCAATTGCTTGTCTGGGTTAATTACAGAACCGGACCGGTTCCATGGCCGGTTCACCGGTTCATGTGGTTGGACCGTTGGTCTGGTTCGGTTCTGATAACACTGATTGAACATCAACAATAACAATATCTCTCAAGCCTCACCTAATATTAGGTTAGATCTGGAAAGTCATTGTTTTATTTGCATAAATATATTTTCATAAGTGAAAAACCCCCAAACTACTCCGTTTTTTTTTAATAGAATCTTCAACCACTAACTTTTGGAAAAAAAAAAAACAAATTTCTTCTTTTCTAATAACTTCTCTCTTTTTTTTTAAAGAAAAAAAAAACCTCATCCAAACATAATGTTAGTGTGAATGCACTTAGGTTGGCATTAACTGACAACATGGTCACATGGCTCAAGTGATGACGTGACAACATGTGAGGTGGCAAAGGCATCAGTTTGACAAGTCAAGGAGGAGGGATCATAAAGCTATAATGTGACAATATAGCCGCTGGTGATTTAGAAAGAAAGTTGGGTGCAACCCATGCTTGGCAAAGAGTTATAACCAATATGGCAACATGAACCTACTGGGAGGAAGGAATCAATTGCAACGACTGAATTCGTGCAACCCAGATTCAATTGAAGGCCATATATGGAATGCAAGCATAGTTTGGGAAGTGACTGAATTGATTGAAGAATGCATGAATTGAGAGCCAAATATTTGATTGAGGAGTTGATTGAAGATGTGATTGAAGGCCTTAACTTGGGTGATTGAAGACCAAGTTTGGAAGGAATTCGTGGAAGACAGTCTTGGAAGATTGTGTAACCCAAAACTTGGATGGAGGAAATCAACTTTTGGAAGGAGAGCACGCGCCTTGGTGAGGTGCGCCTTTGATTGTCTGTGGACATGACGGAGAGGGGTCTAGCCAGTTGTCATGGTCGTGATCGAGAGGATCCAACAGAATTCAACTTAGACACAACTAAGAGGGTTGGAGGGTTTTGAGATCGTGGTGCAATGTAACACTGCAACCTTAGTCAGTTCAGCAGTCAGACCACGTTGCAAGTTCGGTTGCAACAGGAATTTCAATGTCTAAATTTGGAAGGATCCAATTGGCCCTTAAGCTGATTTGGATGCTTATCATCTTTCTTGAAACCCAATTTTATAAACTTATTTGATTCACAACACATTATATAATTCCTCAAACCAGATATATATACAAAAGCTTTAAGTTGTGCGATTTCCCCAAACTTTAAATTCGACAATTTAACTATCAAATTTAAGCCGAAATTTATCATTACTTTTAAAATTTAAAATTTACCAATTTCATTATCAACTTTTTAATTCGTTATAATACACATCTTTCATCAGCCACCCATGTGAAAGATCAAATCATCATTTAAATTTCAAATTATTTATCAAAATAAATAATTTTGTTGGATGGAAACATAAAAAAAAAAAATTGTTAACCAGTATTGTTATAATACCGCATGGCATCTCAGTAAGAAAATTATAAGATTATGAAAAAGTTTAGTAGAGGGATATATTACAACCAAATTGCAAAATTTGTAAAATAATATGTTAATGCACCGAGTCCGAACATCCTCAAGATCAAAAACTGATTTGGATCACCTAACGGAACTTCATTAGATCGAGGTGAGGAGTTTCTGGTGGATGGATTGGGAAAAACGAGTGGACGCGTCGGCTGATCGAATGATCACCGTCTTGAGAGGCTTTGAATCCCCAGATTGTGATCGTGTTCTTGTAATGGAAGGCTGGGGGCTCTCCACCGACCCTCCCATGATCAAATAAGCGGGTTTGAATGGATGAAAGGAGAGAGAAAGAGAAGGAAAGATCCTTTCATATATAAAAAAGGAGAATGAGAGCGAATGAGAAGGGTGTCAAAGAAAGAGAGAGAGAGAGTTTCCGAGAGTACAAGCTTATGAAGAGGATTGGAGTCCTTGTTTCTATCCTATTTTCTTTTTATACCTTGTGGAGACCGTTAGGTCGTTATTGGTGTTTTGGGACGCAACTCGCAAGTAACTGTTCACTCGGTGGTTACTCATGTGCCAGGTTTACGCTAGCTCATTGCCATATCACCATAATGCTTCTAGTACCTTTTGGAAGTTCCTCACTAATAATTGGACGTCAATTAAGCCCACTTATTCTTTAAGTTGTAGGATCATACTATGTTTAAGGCTGGATTTTTATTTTTTTTGTTGACAAGATGAGCTACCATCAAGCTACTTAAAAAAAAAAAGAATGGATGGAAAAATAGTTCAGAAACTTCAAAACTTTAGCCCAGCCTCCTTCAATGCTTCCTCCAGCCACCTTGGCTTGTCTGCACCTCTGTGAAACAGGGATATCTCGAGGTTAAGTTTATCATGCTTCGCAAGAAGATTTGCTACGTACATTGTTGAATTCACGTGGGCAATAACCGATCTCCATCCTCAAGTTAGTCTCCATGTGCTCACGGTACACTAAACCTCATGTCTGAATCTCCTGTTGACCTGCACATCCACACTATTAATTAGTTCAAGAACAACAAGGCAATCAGTTGCAATCTTCTTCAAATCAATATTTAGATCTCTGCATTGCTCCATGGCAGTAATAACTACAAGAAGCTCAGCTTTATTACTGGATTCAACAGCACCTGATGCAACACCAACAAGATAAACATATTTTGTGCCTTGGATCACTATAAAACCAACACCACAGGGGGGATGATTCATCAACCCAAGCCGCATCACAAAGCACAGTTAATATGTTATTATGAACAACAGTTGTAGGATACTCCATGATTCTTCTCTGATTTCTATAGATATACTCCTGTGTGATTTGTATAGTATATTGGCAAATTTTCCAAGCATGTTGTCTTTTGTTTTGAAACGCAAGTTCACATCTGGCTTTCCATATGCTCCATGCACAGGTGGCCACAAGTGCTTTATAAGCATAAGATTTACCATTTCCATAATCACTATGTGTTAAAAGCCACTGACCATCCCACACCCTTGTAATACAGGTGGCCCTTGTGATATTCGATATAATGTTCCAGCACTTTCTGGTCACCCTACACCTGTGCATAATGTGTTCCAAAGTTTCCACCTCTAGTTCACAACAAGGGTAAGTCATCTGTGGCCCAATTCTGATGCTATATAGGAGTTCAAATATAGGAAACCTACCATGGAAAAATGTTTAAGGCTGGACCACCTGTAACAATATTATATATATAACAAGTTATTATTGCAAACACATCTGCATGAGGGACATGGTCAAACGTGTCACTCTTCACGAACTCAACCAAGTCACTCTCCGACTGCACGGGGACCATGTGCGCTAGATTAAGCACCAAGCACTTCACCTCCGGGAAAGCCAATAATAACAAAAGATAAGTGTTAGTGCAAACGCACTAGGATTGGCAAGTATTTGACACAAGTCCAAGCCTCTCTCAATCCCGGAGCAGCCTAAGCATAGAAGAAGATGTTGATCGATTCCATTGGCTTGGATACTCCATTCTCAGAAGGAAGCATCATCAAAGGCTGACTGAAATCAAAGCTTGAAGACTCCATCAAAGGCTGATTGATTGAAGATTGCATGCAAATACATGTATGCTGATTGGGAGGTTTCATGCAAGTGGCTACAGGATTGCAACTAATTGATGATAAGATTGGGGGCTAGATTTGGCAACTGATATCTGTTGATGAGGTGCTGGATTAAAGTGATTGATGCATACCAAATCATGGGATGATTGAAGGTCACTTTTGGTGGTGACAAATATGGAATGACAGGCCAAGCTATGGTGAATCAAGACCAAGTTTGGAAGGAGATTAGTGGAGAAAATCTACAGCTCAACCTTGCATTACTGAAGATGAAGGTTGATGAAGATCTCGCGTCCATGGTGTGGTGTGACTTTAAAGGGCTGAGAACTTGATGGAGAGGTGGATCGGCTAATTGCGTTGGTCGGGATCAGGTGGATACGACATAGTCGACTCAGAACTCAACCAGGAGGGGAGCAATGGATGCTAAAGCCTTGGTTGGTTCGCCAGCCGGGCCGCGTTGCAGTCATAGTTGCAACTAGGTTGCAACGGCTAAATATGGAAGGAGTCCAATTTAGTAATCGCCGAGATTATGGAGATCCTAAAGATGGTAGCTGTGTTGTGAAGGCATGGATGCGTCTATATAAGGCTAGGACTCAGAGGATTGAGATGAGCCTATTAGAGTAGTCACTTGGAGAAGGGTGATAGTGGTCATTGTCAATCAAAGAGTGAGTGCTTATGATAGAGTGAGAGAGTGTGAGAGAGACTCTTGTACTCCTATCTTCCCTACACCTTTAGTGGATTGTCTTCTCCGGACTTGGCTTCTCAGACGTAGGCCGTGGAAGCCGAACTGAGATACCAATTCTTCTGTCCTCTTTCTGTGTGGTTTGCCTTGCTTGTGTGTGTGAATGTTTTAGTTATTCTCCTTGAAAAATTCTGTGAGCAACGAGTTACAATCGGTGTTGTAACATATTATACAACAGATGGACAACCCGACGGAACTTACAATAAGAAACCAAATCAAGATTGTTTCATTAACATGATGAAATACATAATAACAAAATTCTTTGCTTCAAAAGATTTGGCTTTTGGTTAGGATGACAATGGAACGGAAGGCCTATTTGGAATTTATACTACTTGACATATGCAACCTTTTCTTTTTGTATATTTGTCTCTCTGACACATCTCTGAAAAGGAGTTGGGGGCGTCATGACACTTGAGCACGACCCTCTCACGCCTTTCAACTTTTTAGGAAAAGTAGTGAATGATTAAAGGTTTGAAATCATTGTCATCAAGATTTGGAGTAAGTCTTGAATATTAAAAAACAAGTTATTGATATAGAGTTTTGCTCTTTTTGGGATTAGAATAGATTTAGATCAACGGTTACAGTGACGATTGCGAAACTTTAGTGATTTTGATGAAAATTGTGCTCACATGATCATCATTTTCTCCAGAGATCAAAACTTCAAGGACCACGTCTTTTCTAGGCCTTGTTTGGTTGGGGGTTATCTCCAAGGGATAACCCCAACACAGTTTCCAATGAAAAAATTTTTCCCGCCAAAATCTTTAATTAAGATTTAAAAATATAACCCACCAATATATAATCAACACATCACTATCTTATCATTAATACCATTACTTTAAAATTTCCCTCCAAAAATTTCAAAACTTTTCAAAACTTATTCCTAATCCTAAGTGGGATAACTCCCAATCAAACACAAAAGGTTTTGTAAAGAGATAAGGGCCGAGTGATCATGCCCGGGATAGTCTCTGAAAAACAAAATAGAAGGGAAAATAAAGAGGAGAGAGAGATAGTGGAAGAGAGTGGAGAGTATTCCTAATTAAAGTGATGCATAAGAAGACAAGCAGTCTCAATTGAGTCCTAGGTAATATACCTGAATTACTAGATATTAGATGGTTTTGTTGTGACCTTTTAAAATGCTATTCTCCACCATAGGATTACCAACTCTTAGTTGAGTCCTCATTTGAACGTTTGTGATCATACCACATGTCCTTCGATATTTCCACCCCCATAACATATGTGATAACTCAGATAGATGTGGGTAATCAAAAAGTTTCAAATCTTTCAGATTAAGATATGGAGCAAAATTTGGATTCGAGGAACTAACTGTCGTAACTGGTCAAAGTCAATGAAAAAAAATATAAACACAATCGTACGAATTAGGTGGCGAACCTGCTATCAACATTATTAAATAATGATTTCTATCTCTGATTCCCTATAATCTTTTTCCTCCCCAAATTCTATTTTTGCACTGTTGTACTTGGAATAAGTCTATGCAGGATAACATAATCTATAAACAAAAAACAATAGAATTCAAAGTTCCAGTAGTACTTAGAATAAGTATATATAGGATAATTGTCTTGAATAGCGTCCCGAGCTGCACCCCTCTAATAAGGATTTGGTCTGACCGGCCATAATCTATAAAGAATAAACAATAGAATTCAAAATTCATATTCTTCTTATTATCAATATACATGTAAATATAAATAAATTGAATTTAAAAGACTTCTTTGTCAGTCTTTTCCACACTTTCTACTTCATGAGAGTCTTTATTACATGTTTAAAAGCATTTACATCCCAAACCTTCAACTGTCTAGGTCAAAATTATCATGACAATTCACTCATCCAAACCAAACCTTCAATTATTTAGACAATCACTATTTTTAAATATTTTTTATATTGTTTGTTGGTTAAATGTTAGTTAATTTTTATTTCTAATTAATGTTGTATTTGTATTACAATTAAGGATATTAATTAAAACAAAATAAGTATATTAATTAAAATAAAAATATATTAATTATACATTAATTTAATATAAAAAGTAGAAGATATCTAAAATATGTGGTAAAAAATATTCAATTATCTATTCAATTATTCATATCTAAAATATATAGTCAAAAATCGATTAGAAAAAAACAAGGCCGTAGCTTCTTACGACACATGCATATTGTCCCATGCATTCTTTGGTATTTAAAAAAAAACTAATTTATAACAATTTTATAAATATAAACGGATTTTATAAAATATATATATAACCATCAAAAACCTTATCTATTGTTTTAAATTTTTAAAAAAAAATATTTCAGGCTTACTAATTTAACTAATCCGTATTTTTAAAAAAATCACTCATCTGCCCGGTTTTAAAAAATTACTAATCTAACTAATCCGTATTTAAAAATATAACAAATCTAATTAATCCGTATTTAAAAAACAATTTTGTAACCAATCTAACAAACTTTAAATTAAAAAAAAAAAGGGAAAAATGTGGGCACCACTATCTTAATTGCCCGGTTCAACTTCCGGGCAAACTTTTCCCGAGCGCCACCCGCCACGGTGTAAGTGCTCGGTCTATTGAACCACAATATTATTATTTTAAAAATATGAATAAAGTTGTTTTTTAATTCTTAAATATATCATTCAAATTTTAGGACATAATATAAAATTAATACCTATTATACCAGGGATTGCAAAATAGAAAATATTTTATTCATTGGATACAAAGGAAATATAAAATATTTTATTTTATTCATTGGATACAAAGGAAATAGAAAATATTATATTCATTGGATACAAGGACGACATTGTTTATTATGAGCAAAAACTGAAATTGATTTGAAAATAATTAAGGATAGACCTCAATAACACAATGAACACCAAAGTCGCATATTATCTTGTAGCTTTGGAACCCTGCTTGGACAAACATCGCCTTCCATTCATTTTCATCTCTTTCTATTCCTGCGGCGACTGTCATCATATGTATGTCAAGAAGATACTGTGTGCTTATAGTGTCACGATTTTCAGCACCATGTCCAACCATTGTATCAATAATAATCACCTTCCCTCCTTTTTCTTTCTCAGGTATCGCATCTTTACACTTTCTCAAAATCTTGACACAATTTTCATGGTTCCATCCATGCAATATCCACTGTGATTTAATTATAAGCAGTTGAAAAACAAGAGTTAGCGGTTTTTTTTAATGAATTTTAATTAGTTATTGACAAATTAATTAATTAATTACCTTGAGGAGAACAGCATCCGCAGGAGGGACATGCTCAAAATAATCACCTTTCACAAACTCAACCAAGGCACTCTCCGGCTGCATGGCGATCACGTGCGGCAGATCAAGCACCGAGCACTTCACCTCCGGGAACTCCTCCGCTATCGCCACCGCAGCGCCGCCCGAACCACCGCCAGCATCCACCAGTGACCGGAGCCCTCCGAAGAGCACTTGACCCCAGTCCTTGACCACCGCTCTCATCAACACTCGGCTATCAGAAGCCATAGCATCATTGAACGCAGCATTGAACTCCGGCCTCTCAGCTGTAAGCTCAACCGCACCCTTGCCATGAGCCAAATGGAACGGCGTTTTAGCTACTTCACCACCCTTAATCCATGCACCCATGGATTGCCCCGCCATCCCTATTTCCAAGCCTGAGATAAAGAGAACTAGAGGTGCTAGAGACTCACTGCTTCCATTGTTGATGAGCAGCTTAGAGGAGCTGGTCAAGTCATACACCTCATCATCATCATCATCATCATCATCTTCGTTTCTTTTTAATATTGAGAAGAAACCAGAGTCCACGAGCAGGCGCATGATGCGTCGGAGAAAGGGGGCTCGAGACGCGGGAATGGACAGTGCTTGCACGAGCTCGGAGATGGTCATGGGCCCGCCGTGGCTATGGATGGCGTCCGGCACGCCGAGCTCAACGGCGCACTTGAGAGACGAGGAGTCTAAGTATCGGAGCATGTGGTTCCATATGTGTGTTCTTGCTTGCATGAACTCGGTTGCACTCCTCCCCTCCATGGCTTGAGTTTCCAACCTTGTTAAGTTCTTTGTTCTTGTGTTTCTATTTATAGAAAACTTCAAGGTTTTGTGAAGTCATTTTTTAGTTCCCAAGAGGTCTTGACTTCCGGAGTAGTGCTTGTTCAACACACAACATCATTTTTATGATGCTGAAGTAAATAAAGTTGATTGGTCGTGACCCCAATAATTTCTCTTTTCATAATTTTTTTAGTTTAAATAATTACTAAACTAATCTAATAGTCATTTTACATAAATATTTCTTTTTTTATATATAGGAGATAAACCCCTCCATGGAGCAATACATGATTTTAGGTGACAAGTACTATCACCATATGCGTATAGATATCAAGGTTTGAAACTTAGAGTTTTATGTTTATTAAATGAATTATTTAAATTATTTTCTTATTTATTGGGGTGGGGTTTAAATCTAGAAGTATGCTCAATCAAGTTAATTGTCCAATGTACAGAATCTAAGATATCGCTAGATCAATAGTTCTTTCATATTTTATATAGATATCCGCATGTGATAAAAGGATATTGATAAAATAATAAATAAAAGATTAAACAAGTTAGTAATTTAGCTTGGTCTTGTGTATCATGTTATAGTCATCCAAAGAAAAATCAAAGTATGTGAGAAGAGAAGACTTGTATTCAAAGACAAGCCGCCAAGCTGGACAATGCACAAGAGGACAATGAAGGACATAATTAACTTTTGACAAGACAATTCTGATCAGAACTCTAGGGAACATGTACATATATCAGAGGAGCAGTGCACTGAATTTTAATTAACTAAGCAAAGACTTTTTAAAAAAAGAAAATGTATTTTATTCATTTCTTTTTAAATAAGCAAATATTATTTAAAAATAGTTTTTAATCACTTTTGAGGATCAAAAGAAAATCAAGTATTTGTACTAAACCCCACTAATTCTCTACTTCAAAAAAATATACAAATGTGATTTATTTATTTTTATCAAAAAATAAAAAACTTAGCAAAAACTATTTAAAAATCATCTTTAAGAACTTAGAGAATCAAAAGAAAATCTACGTAACTACCTTGTAAAGTCCGCCTATGATGATGTAATCCTTTATTTTAAAAATAAACTAATGTGATTTATTATTTTTATTAAAAAAAAAACAAAACAAAAGCTATTTAAAAAAATAAAAATTGTCTAGCATAGTCTTTAATCACGTAACTTGTGTTTGATAGGGGGATATCCTCAACACATTTTCTAATAAAATTTTTTTCCGCCAAAAATTTTAATTCAAGTTTAAGAATATAATAATATCCTACTCACCAATACATGGAAGCCACATAGCTATATTATCATTAATATTTTTATTTTAAAATTTCTTCCTAAAAAATTCAAAATTTTTCAAAAATTATTCCTAATCCCATGTGGGATTTCCCCCTATCAAACACAAGCTACGAGAATTTAAATATTATACTTCCATGGCCTCTTCTGAAGGTTTAGTTATAACAATTAAACTATTGGATGCCACATATAATGAAGTTTCCTTGTTTGAAATTTTGAGCTTTTTCTCAAGTTACTCCAAATAACTTTTCCAATGCAATCTAATTTTCAATCGTTATTACTTATTAGGTGGCGAATTTATTATTAGTATCTTTGAGAATTTGAAATTTGTATACATAAGGCTCTAGTCTAGCTCATCTTTCATAGATTCATTAATTATTTAAATAGGATTACAGTAGGCTTCTGGTTGTACGGTGTTACAACAGGTATTTAGCTTTCCTGTCGGGTCTCTTTCAGACGAGGTCAGCCTGAAGCCTCCTTTGCCTCAAAATATGCTCCAAGGGGACTATGCATTTGATCCTCTCTAGCAATGTTGTGCATCTCCAAAAGTGGTTACGTTGTTTTTTTGGTGGGGTACACTATATCAAATCAAGATAGGAAAAAGAAGCCTTTTTTGGCGAACACGATGTTTATCAATGAAATATCTCCTAATACTTTCTAGTCCGAGGGTCCAGGTGATGGCCATAGTAGGTTTCAATCTTTTTGGAGTTTTTTCGCTATTCATTTGGAGGTAGGTGTTCCGCCCCATAGATCTTGTATCGTGGCGGATGGGAGCACATCCCAAGAAGTCTTCCATAGTGATCCCAGATATTAACTGAATACAGCTGATACCTGAGAAGGAAATGCTCAGTAATCTCCTGCTCCCTGTTATAGAGGTAACAGTTTGTCCTCTCATCCCTCCAATTCCTTTTTGTAAGGTTTTGTAGGGTATGGAGTTTGTTATTCCACGCTAGGCAAGGGAACAATTTGACTTTTAGGTGCCCAATTTATAATCAATATTTTTTAGGTTCGTAGTATGTACTTTGTACATGTAAGGATCTTATCTTTCATATCTTGACTTGTAACACCCTTATTCTTTTCAGGACCCAGGTGTCACACCAGCCAGGTCAGGGAGTGAACCCCGGCTTAAGGCTGTATAAAATAAATATTTACTTAAAAGCAACACTAATATTAGGAAATATAAAGTCAATTACAATACTTTACAAACCATATTGTCTTAAAGTCTCACACAAGTCTAGATGGGAGTTAACATACTCCTCAAAACATACATCAAGAAATAAGATAAATGACGCTGGCCCGGTGGTCAAAGCCAACTAAGGGAATCCAAACCCTACTTCCACTCTAAGCAGAGCCATGACCCTGCTTACTACCTGCAAGAGATCATAACAATAGGGTGAGCTACAGGAGCTCAGTGAGGTACTAACACTACTGTCAGGTTTACATACCTGTATGCCTTCAATTTCAAATAATAAAATATCGAAGATTTAAATACAAAGTCTGAACAATATTCAAAACATGGGTAACAACATGCTGATCATAATATAAATCATGGAAATATTCAATGAAATCATATAATATGCTCTTAATTAATTCTTTAATCTTTTACCATCAGAACGGGAAATGATTTCCACATATGTCCTCGGCCGACCGATTACATGCCAAAGTAGGGCCTTCCAGGTTGGACCGTATCAACAACCGTGGAGGTGACAAGCTATGGAAACAAATCCTCGTCTGGGGAAATAAATTCCACAAATGTCCTGGCTGACCGTATCAAGCCAGTAGCCTTCCAGGTTGGACCATATCTACAACCGTGGAGGTGACAAACTATGGAATTAAATCCTCATCTTCTATCATATTAGTGTCATCTACACTTCTACTCTCATACAGCGGCACCAGAGTGGAATAAACCAACACTCAATATCTCTCCGGTCGAATCAACTCATCGACCGTGAGCTATAA
The DNA here is from genome assembly GCA_026586065.1 of Dioscorea zingiberensis. NCBI lineage: Eukaryota > Viridiplantae > Streptophyta > Magnoliopsida > Dioscoreales > Dioscoreaceae > Dioscorea > Dioscorea zingiberensis. The sequence continues at coordinate 66,458,246 of CM048818.1, read as the reverse complement.
GAATATATACGTATACTAAGCACCCGACAGGTACGGGAAGGGGGTTTTGTTTTCTTGAAATCAGAAGGGTTTGAAAACAGATAGTTGGACGAGTAAAAACAGAATTATATAAAACCACCCATTCCCTACTTAGTACCGTACACTCTGGCTCTATCGTAGAGTCACGTCTGGCGCAGGCTTGTATTCGAGTATGATGCAATGCACTAATATGTCTATCATGGCAATTTCTAAAAATGTGCAATGTTTTCACATGCTTTTCATAAACATAAATTCAAACTCCGAATAAATCGGCAAATCATGCTTGAAAACTGAAAAGCACATCATGAACATCACAACGATTTCATAAAATGAAATCTTCAAAGATCAATACGATCAACATACAAATAAAGTGCGAAGATTTACAGTTGTGTTCTCTCACCTCAATCTAGTAGATCCCTAGGGTTGGCCTGGTTCTTCGGCAACTATGACCTGACCCTTGCCTCTTTCTTTTCCTTAAAATAAAGTACGAATTTTTCAGGAATACGAATACCGTATTCTTAAGGCATAATCTACTTAACTGATTAGAATACGATAGTTCCATCAAGTAAATTTAAGGGTTAAAGCCATTTTTGGTCCCTGAAAACAGGGCCAATGTTCATTTTCATCCCAAAAATTTAAACTTTGTTCAATACGGTCCACATCAGTATATACTGCCACTTATCACTCCACATCAGGAAAATAACGACCTAAACATAATAATAAAAAGATTATATGCATTTCATTGGTATTCCACATGACCGCTACGTCAGCAATAGGAACCAAAATGCGAATATCTGAATATACAGGGACCCAAAATGTCAAAATATACAATACATAGGGACCATATTGAACAAATTTTGAAATTTGGGATGGAAATGAACATTGGTCCCGTTTTCAGGGACCAAAAATGGCTTTAACCCTAAATTTAAAGCATGATTTCTCTTAATATGACCTTCGTATTTCTAAAGAATGAAAAATATGGAATTGCTCCAAAAGAGGACTTAGCTCTCTTCATCCTAAGCTTAATTTAAAAGCTTCTAACATGCTCCTTAAAAATGGTTAAATATTAAGCATAATCATGGGAGATTAATCATATAAATTTTGAGGAAAATTGGGCAGTCTCCTTTGTTTCTAAGGCTTGGAATTTATACAAACATTCGTGATTTTAAATACTAATCTTATTCATACAATGAAGTTAATTCTCTATACAAGCATACAAGCATAGATCATTTAACCATAGGCTATTAACATTCTTGACCACCCTTAGATAGCTCTTAAAAGATTTCAGTGGAGGCTATCCGACCCTTGAGTTAGTTCATTTAAAAGGATCCCATATTCCTTTAATTCATCTCCAATGGACCATGCCACTAACCGTGGTTGAGCAGGGGCTCGTCGGAGTTCGTTCTAGGGTTCCTTGTTGCTGTCCAAAGAGGAAAATCGGCGGTGCGAGGTCGCCGGCGTCGAGATAGCATGGATCTGGCCTGAAAAGGTTATCGCACCAAAAAGGAAGGCTGTCGGGTAGGAGACAGCGAGAAGGGCCACCAAAGCGATTGGATCTATCTTTGCGCGGCTTGTGGCGTGAGGAGATGATAGTCGGGCCCGCCGAGTCGTGCACGAGGGCTTGGGTGAAGGGGCTATTCAACGGTAGAAGAAGCTCGCGTGGCGCTAAGGCGTCTCGGGGCGCAGCCAGGCTAAGAGCGGCGCTGAGGGGCAAGTAGGGACGTCGGGCGTGATCGGCGGTGGCTGGCGGTGCTAAGCCTTGGGCGAACCTAGGCTACTTGTGAGCACGGGTCTAGATGGTCGTCAGGCGCGAATAAGGGAAAGTGATGGAGAGAGAGACAGCTAAGAATCCTCTCATCCTTACTTTAATCTTAAAATATTAAAATACTCACATGACCTTTCATCACTTCGTAAGAGTCACGGGTGACTCCTTTAATCCGACCAAATCCGTATTTTGAGGATCGTCATCATTAATTTAATATTTTATTATTTATTATTTAATTTATCCTTTACGTCCTTTCGGTGGTCACGGACCCTACTGTAACTTCACGGGTCGCACCACGCACCCGACCAAGATCCTTATTTTTCGGCTTTTGACTTTGCCAGTCGTGCCTCATCGAGACTTATATTTTGGTTCGTTGCCCCATCTAAATGGTTGAGATTATTTAACACTACCAATCTTTCTAATTAATAATCTGGGATCTCTCTCTTTAGTTCAACGTCCAACTACGTACGCGAAAGTGACCTAGCCCATTATGGCCCTCTCTTGGCCCAATAGTCGCACGATTGAACTTTTAATCGGTCAAACTCCCGATTTTTCTTAATTGAGTTGTTAATGTAATTAATCTCTTTTATGTGTTAATTAATCTTAGTGGTTTTCTCCAGAAAATAATTTATTTAATCGTAAAAATTTTCGAGGCGTTACATGACTCTTGACACTTTGTTATTAGAAAATTATAAAATAATTGGATAACCATAATTATAGACATGAAGGCTCTTATAATTTCGCTATCTTGACTCTCGACATTTTGTTATATTGACTCTCGAAATTTGTATACGGAAGGCTCTCTTCGTTATATTGTTTTACCCTCATCAGCATAATCGGAGTCTTTCTCTCTTTTTTATTATTGATAAAATGGGTAATGAAGAGCTCACTTAGACTTTTAAAGGAAAGATGGACTTCGAAGGAGGTTGGTGAACCACATCTAGGTCACACTCCTCAAGGTTGTCCGGAACGCTTTGCATATGATATCATCCGGAGCTCTATAGAGCAACATCATGGCCTTGAAAGACCCCGGGTGATCTATTGGGTTTGAGGTGTCATTGTATGTCTCGGTCTACAACATCTGGAATCCCGACGAGAGCAGGATATCAAGAATCTTTGCAATGAAGTGGGAGATCGTGCGAGTAACATACATTTCTTATTCCTGGGTTTCTTAGGAGAAGACCTTAAGCTGAGCTCTTGGGGAGTTCCCAGGTCAAGGCTGAGATGACCTAATGTTGCTTGCTGATGGGGGGATCTCCTCATCCCTTTTTGTGTGAGCCATGCCTTTAGGTTCCGGGGCTAGCATAGTTGAGTGTCGCCTTACTTTAAATGAGTCCATCATAGTATTTCTTGGTGGTTGTGGGAACTAGAATGTCTACTGCTCCATAGCCAGAAGAGCTTGGGTGAGTGCTTCGATCTTCTTCTTAAGGGCTTGATACCTCGAGTGTTGAACTTCTCCCTCGAGGACCGTAGGTTGATCTTGGTGAGTGCCTTTCACTTTCTTGGACGACGTTGCGTCTTGTGGTGTTGTCATTGATCGGATCAGAGATCAGATACCACTTACCTCTACCCATTATATATTGAGAGCGTCACAGCTTCTTGATCAAGAAGATGATATTTTCCCCCAAACGGGGCCAAACTGTTGATATAAGGATTTGTTCTTCTTGATTATCAGAGCAGATCTTGATCAACGAGAGAGATTGATCTGAAAAGATGAAAATTCTATGAAAGATTTTGATGGAGAGGTTGGTCACGATCGACGATCTTCTATCTTTTTTCTTCACTCCGAGAGATGAAAGTCTTCTTTAGAGGTCAACTTTCGGGAATTGAACCTCGCGAAGAAGAGAACTGTGAAAGAGAAGTGATTCGAACGTTCATGCTTAGGGAAGACCCTCAGACACTCAAATCAAGACTCAGGAAAAATGAGAGAGAGAGAGAGCTGAAAAGAGATACTAGAATTAATAATAGGAACCGAAGGTCATAATGGGAAAGCTACATTGTCTCCTTCGTGAGCAGACGACCTTCTTTTATACTGTGAACCTTATTTGTCAGCTTTTAATGCCCCATGGGAATTCATCCTCCACCGTCGGCTGACTAGGCGGTTGATTTATTAGTTGGGCTTTCGTCTCAGTAGTCTTCATTATGCCACATGTGTATAATTATTTTTACCCCATAATAGTTATCATGCATGTTGATTATATATTTTGGAAGATCATGCAATATTAGCATTCCCAACTTCTCAAACAAACTTATAGTCCACTAAATTAACAATTTTCTTCTTTAGCAATGGCAAAATGATATGTTGTAAGATCAAATTGTGACATTTTAAAAAAAAAAAAAAATTTAAAGGGAATGACCCCAGCCAATTACTTTTATTTGGAATACCATCATGGCAGATATTTAAAAAGGATGAAAAATGTGTGTTTGAAGTGTCAACTTGGTGGGGAGTGGTCGAACGCTGCATGGGAGTCATGTTATTTTCATTCTTCATTTTATAATTTCATTTTATCTCTTTTAGATGGTTTAGTTATATCAATTAAACTACTAATAAAAAGACAATTGATACCACAATGAAGTTTCCCCATTTGAAATTTTGAGCCTTTTCTCAAGTTGCATTCAATGACTATTTCAAAACAATCTAATTTTATATGTTTATTAGGTGATGAATTTATTATCAATAATATCTTTGAGAATTTTTCAACCGTATACCTAACGTTCTCATCTTCCATATCTTGACTCTCCAAATTTTATTATTAAACAATTATAAATTATATCAAATACTCCATCCTAATTTTTTGTGATTATGAGGTGGTCAATTTGTTATTATTATTTTACACCGTTTGTAATTTCCACACGTAATCCATCATACTAAAATATTAATAACAAATCCATCATACTAAAAATATATATTTTGACCAAAGGTGTTTGGAAAAAGATATATTTGAAACTTGAATTTAATTTGTTTTACAACTTATGTTATTTAGAGTATTAAATTAAGGATTTCATCTACGTCTTCATATTTTGTTATTTAAATTTTGTTATCATACATGTTGAATGTATATTTTGGAAGATAATGCAATGTAAGTATTGCCAACTTCTCAAACAATAGATCAAATTGTGACTTTTTAGTTTTTTAACAAAAGAGAGAATAATCCGATCCAATTACTTTCATTTGGAATAGGTGTTGAGATGTCAACTGTTGGGTGACTTGGTCATGAAAGTTGCATGGGAGGCATGTTATATATATATAATAAGGTGATAAACATCGATCCTCTGTAGGGATTTCAAATTAAGGACGTTTATAGGGGTGGTCGCTCAATCCCACAGACTCGTTTTCAGGAGAACAGTGCCACAAACACCTGACTCTCAGCTTGTAAGAGTGGGGATTCAATCCCAGGTTTGTCCACATGAAAATCCCATCTCTTATGGCTGATCACGGATACCAATAAACCCTTAGGTCATTGGTTCATGTTATATATTTTCATTCTTCATTTTTATCTCATTTATATTAGTTCAATTCATAGAGACTTTTCTTCTCACTAAAACTATATAAAAATTTTATAATTATACCAATAAAAAAGAAAGTAGGATAACTCCAACTTGCATAGTATATAGTCACACCCTGACCCCAAAACTCCGGGCCACGAGCTCATGACAGACACCGGTAGGTATCCTAAGCGAGGGGCCGAGCCAGCTTGAATCTGAAGCCTCGATGATCAACAATCACATACACAGCGGAATATATCAAATCAAGACATAATATAATTATGTCTACATAGTTCTTACAAGGGAACCTATAATAATATGTTCTCACACATGATAAAAACAAGAGGTAGCCAACCTCAGTAATCCCAGCAAGTCCCCGCAGGTCTCACGCGGCGCTCCCACGGCCCGTGTCCTACTCCTCGGGATCTGAAAAAGGAAGTCAACAAGTGCATGAGCTTTCGAAGGGAAAGCCCAGTAAGTACCCCGCAGGGAAACACGATAAAGTCATGTCATACTCAATGTAAGATAAACAAATGAATGGCAATTCAAGAACATGACCATCAAACCAGGCGTGGGAAGCACAAACCACACCAACCATACCACTTGGAGTCTCAGACCTACCCCAATGAAAACTATCTGTTTGTGTCTAAAAAAATGCAGGGGCCAATGTCCTAAGAGGGAGCCATTGATTACAAAATTTTTGAGGGGTATATAAGCAAAAGTCACTTTTAAATTTAAATGAAATATATATCTTGAGATATCCTAAAATTAAAATCTCATTGATCTTGGCCAAGAAAGAAAAAAAATCAATCAAATCAAAATCAAATTAAATCAAAATTTGAATGTTGGCCAAATCAAGAAAGAAAAAATCAATCGAATCAAAATTTGAATTTAAATGTTGGCCAAATCAACAAAAAAAATATCAATCAAATCAATCAAATCCAATCAGAACTGAAATCATGATATTATCAAAATTTAAAAAAAAAATCAATTTAAATCTTGATCAAATCAAAATTTAAGTGATGATTTATCTCCTCTATAGTTCTATAAATAAAGGGGGGCTACAATAAAGAAAAGGTGGGGGAGAGGATGAAGTAGCATAATGAGAAGATCAAGACCTCCCTCTTCTCCCAGGTCTTGGTCATCGTCCGCCTCTACCGTCTTCACCTCGCTGTAGCAATAAGAAATGAACAGGCTATATAATAGCTTCCACCGCCTCCATGATGTCCCACACGGAGAAGAACGGCCTGCGCTATATAATAGCCTCCCCTGCCTCCCTACTTGCGCCAATCTCACCGGAGAAGAACGGCATAGGCTATATGATAGCCTCCCTGCCACCACCGGAGACCACCAGAGCACTGAAATAAATAACATGACTCTTGAAGTCCATCCCTGCTGCCTACCGCCGGAGAAGAAGAACAAGGCAGCATATATAATATGCACTAGTCTTCTAATCAACAGGTCCTGCACCTCTGTGCTGTCACTAGACCAGTCCCTACGGCGCCATCTCCAAACATTGTCTGCCGAAGCCTGAGATCCGATCAAGCATCGCTTTGGTTCAGTCGCACCTCACGGAGAAGACAAAGCCAGATCTACGGTTCATGTTTGAATCTGACTAGCAGCCAGCACCAGGGCTTTATGCGCTGCTAGACTAAAAGCCTTGGCTCGAGATGCATAATCACTGCAGCTCCATTATTGAGAGTGGACAAATTACAAGTTTTCTTGAAGTCACAAAAGAACCCAAACTAATCCACCCTTTTCAGAATTTGACTAGCAGCAATATCACTAGAATGTTCAGGAAATTACAACAATCATTCTGAGTTTATGCTTCCTCCTGTGAATTTCATCTCTGATCATAGACAATACTATCTAATATTTGTTGTCTATGAGATTTGCATCACACAGTTTGAGAAGTTTAGACTCCATGAGAACCTGCAAAAAAAAAAAAAAAAAAAAAGGAGAAAAGAAAAAAAAAAGGAAAAAAAAAACTCACCTCTGAAGATGGCTTGTATAGTGCTTCAATGACAAGTTAAACTGATGGCAAAATAATTAGATGGAAGTTAAGAAGATTTTAAGCTTTGTAACGACATGGGATTTTGTTTGTAATGTTGATGTAAATCATTGGATAGCAAGGATTTTATTTTCTGCTGAAAATTAATCCGCATGCAACCTATTCGATTGAATGCCTCTTAGCATGATTGGTTATAAGACAAAAGGTTTTGATGCAAACATTTCCATTCTCTACTAGACATAATCCCGAATTAAGATGCATAAAATGCCAAAAACTTCGAGATGGGGAATCTTTGGCTGCCACAGACACTGCATCGGAATGCTATACTACTATGGCCTACAAAAAAGGGACGTTTATCAAAACTTTCAAAGTCTAAAGCTCTCTTATGCAAGAAGTGAGGTTGTAATTTTTAAAGTGTTTGACTGCTACTGCTTATGTTCCACCCAGTGAAATGATCAGCTATAATGTAAAATTGAGGCAGATTCCTAGTGGTGAAGATTTCATTTCTTGTTGGAAACAACAAGATCATATTTTAATTCAATAGATAACATCAGAAAGGGAGTTGTCCTTCTGATCCAATGAAATTGTGTTGGGTTCTCTCTATGGTGTTTCTTCAAATTATATCCTTGTGAGAGCAAATTATAAAGAAGCTATCGTTATGAATAGTTTTGGATTCATATTGTAATTGTAAACTTTGCAATATTCCAAAGTTATGTTAATTCTCTGGTCATGTAAGATGCCCTATAGATATTCGATAGAATGCTTGAAAGAATATGGGACCGGTGCTCATAAATCCATTGCCTTCTAATGTTCAATTAGATGAGCGATAAAGTCTTCAAGTCCAAATGCTGTTGAGAAATGTTATATTATAACTAGGTCGACAGTTTTGTTTTGGCTCTCGTCGCCTATCTCAGCAGGAGGCTATAGCAAAGGGAATGTTCTTTGCGGTGATAAAATTGGCACACTGACTTTGAACAAGCTACTAGTGGGCAGAAATTTTATTGAAGAGTATGGAAAGGAATTCAGGCCTTGAAAAATATGTACTGCCTATGGAATGTAAATGACAAGACTCGAGGAAATTCATTTGAATCATCAAATATATGTGGGTTTGCATCCATCCGAATGAGAGAAGGGGGCTCCTGTCATCTCACCACTAATGTAGCTTTTCAAAGTTGAAAGGAAAGTAATATTGTGGAAGAGAGTTAACTCCTGAGAGAGGAAAAGGTACGCCATCGCTTTGGAGGCTTAAGGAGATATGAAAGCAAATAATGGATAGGACTCCAAGAACCCAGTTATCATTATCTTAAAGGAGCTAAAATCCATAAGCTCTATCAAAGATTACTACTACAAAGCATGATAGTTTCTCATAGTGTGTCACATTTTAATGAGCGTCATGGGTTTGCACAGTAAACTTCGAAGGCATTTATTGGAAGTTCCATAAGATTAAGCTTGCACATATATCCAAATAAGGATAAGGATGAAGTCAAGCCACTATGGAATAAATTTAATCATCCCAGAAGCAACATAAATGTCCGTTGATGGTGCTAAAATATATTATTCAAAGCCTTCTTCAATAATGGTGAATTATACTCAATAAATTATAAAACTTTATGCTCATAACTAATTCCATGAAAAGTCACAAGGAAAATGAAAAGATGAGAAGGGATGGCAACTAGTGGAGTTGGTCATCTCAAATGACTATTATATGGTACATGGTACCATAAATGAAATGCTTATATGAAATATTTAAAGAGGGGGAAGATAAGGGCTGCATTGCTGCTAATCCTGCTGCCTGTGTTGCCATTGCTATGATGATGCCACTATGCCGCTGCAAAATCAAAGAGGAAAAAAAAGGTGCTGCTGATTGTTTGCTGCAGAAATAAGAAACAAAGAAAGGAAGAAAAGGCTGAAGCTGCTGCCTGCAGTTCTGCCAGCTCGACCACCCTCCATTCAAAAGTCGATAACTTTTGATAGAAAACTCCGATCGAGGTGAAATTCACGGCATCGGAAAATAGACTTTCAGATCTTTCCAACAATTGTGGTACACCCCCTATAAGTGGCCCAGCTGAGAGCAGTTCTCGATGGAAATGGAGTCAATCTCTGCAGTCTTGTCAACTCGACCACCCTCCATTCAAAAGTCGATAACTTTTGATAGAAAACTCCGATCGAGGTGAAATTCGCGGCATCGGAAAATAGACTTCAAGATCTCTCCAACTATATATGGTACAACCACTGTCAATGGCCCAGTTGGGAGCAGTTTTTGATGGAATAGAAGTCAATCTCTGCAGTTTTGCCAGTTCGACCACTTCTCGTTCAAGCGCAGATAACTTTTGCTAGAGAAATCCGATCGAGACGAAATTTGCGGCATTGGGATCTAGACTTCAAGATCTTTCCAACCATATATAATACAACTCCTGCCGGCGGCCCAGTTAGGTGCAGTTCTGGATGGAAAAAGAAGCTAATTGGCGACTTAGGCAATATGAACCCTGGTCGCAAACCCCTTTCAAATCTCAAGCGCAGGGCAACCGACGGATCGTGGATTCCAAAGGTTGAGCATATATTCCGGCCTCGTAAATAAATAAATAAATAATAAATGAATAAAGGCCATGAAAAAGGGGAGTTAGGCTAATAAAAAGAGCTCTCCATTATATCTCGAGGCAATGATGCAAGCATCTTATGAGTCTCAAGTTTTGAAGCAACATTTAAAGACAGCTGACAAAACCCAAATCTCAAAGTAATATACATTTGGATGAAAATCATGAAATGGCAGGAATCTCAGATCGGCGACAAGCACGCAATTTGAGACGGCGAATATATACAAATTTCAAAAAAATGACATGCATCCTGAAGTGGTGATGGAATACACATTTCGAGGCGGCTGATGCAATGTAAATCACAAAGTGACACTCACTTTGAGGCAGCTAATAAACACAAGGTTCAAAGCGGCATATATCTCGCGGCAGCGGTATCGCATTCAAAATGAAAAGCGGTAAAAATCTCAAGGCGGCGGCAAAATCGACACCTTGAGGCAACCAAAGCAGCACAAATTCCAAAGTGGCAAAGCACATATTCCAAGGCGGAAGGCGGTGTCATTTATATGAATATATAACAAAATAAATCATGTACATCTACATTATGATGTCTATGTAATAAATTATCATTTCCATAATAAAGTGAAATATGTTTATTCATTGCCTTTACTTGTACGTTTGCCCTTAATCGGAGGTTCCCACGACATTGTCTGGGGTAATTAATAATAGAGGCTTGCCTCTATTAGGAATGGAAGAACCTACAAAATAAAAATGATATTTGTGCTTCGATATATCGTTTGGTGTCTTCATGATATCAGGCGCGTATTTTCGATCCCACACTATCCAAAGGTAGGGACTCCTTAACTAAAATCATGTCATCTCATGATAAGCAACTCAAGCGAAGCTTACAAACCATCCTCCGGGCAGTCATCAGCCTAAGCCGATATCAATCCTCGGTCCGTAGAGTGACTCACACATACATGTACGTACACGCTCAACATATCGTCCCAGCGGCGGGCATACGGGGCGGTGAGTATCATCCCCTGGCGAGGAAAGCGAGCGGGGTGTCTGCGGCCTGAACGTCAATCGGGAGCAACACATGATCGCTCCACTGCACCGGGCTTAGAATCCACAAGAACAACACCCATCGAGTAGAAACAATCAAACAATTGAACAAACATACATACATGGATATGGATTCATGTATCAAAGAATATTCATTCAAAGAAGCAGATATGTATGTATATACCGAAAGCCAAGCACATCAATGATGTAAACACATCAATGATAAGAGATCTAGGCCAAGTTACTTACCTAATCTAAAATGCCTCTCCTCAGTCGCTAATCCCCTCTCGACCCGCTTTACGTCTGGATCTGATAGACGGGATACGTCTCAGTATACATATACATGTTTAATAAGTACTCTTCCATAATAATATATGTATATTATTCATTCTTCAATAATCTAGCTATCCCCGTTGCTTACGCATACAAGTGGTCATACTTTCCTTTAATGTATCCTGATATCTTTCTAGAGTGATTCATCTTTTAAAGTATAAACTGAACCACTCTACAATTCATAACCTTAATTTCAATGACTAGGTTGTCCGTTCTTTAATTTAGATTCACCATTAAATCACTTACCTTGGTTGGGTTTATAATAGATTAATAATCCATTATTCTAATTCAACACTTAATCCTACGTCACGTTCCTTAATTAATTTGATTGAAGGTAAAACCTCTCAAATCATCATAGCATGCATGTGGTTGCCAAGAAGCCAATTAACTCATATTGGAAACCAAAAATAAATTTTCAATTAATGTCTCTAACTTTTGTCTAGCAAGGATTAATAAGAGAATGTTTAAAACTAATATATTTATATTCTTTGGCCAACCTTCCCATAATACATACATATATATATATATATATATATATATATATATATATATATATATATATATAGGAGTGATATTATAAGGCCGGCCGGATTACTATGTAAGTAAGGTCGCCTCTTATTTGGCCACTTGCACAGTATTTTAAGGATTTCCAACCGTATGGATGGAAAGAACATCAAAAAATAAGCTACCATGCCAATTTTCATACAATTTGGGAACTTGTAGGGTCTTCATCTTAACGGGTGAAAGTTTATAGAAATCTTACCGGTTCAAAATTTCACCCTTTAAGATGATCGACCCTACAAGTTCCCAAATTGTATGAACATTGATATGCTAGATTATTTTTCGATATTCTTTCCATCCATAGGGTTGGATTTCCTCAAAATATTGTGCAAGTGGACCAAAACGAGGTAACCGCACTTGCACAGTGATAAGGCCGGCTGCATAGTATCAACCACGTATATATATATATATATATATATATACCACTACCCCCCTTCTCTCTCTCTCTCTCTCTCTCTCTAGATCTCTAGCACGTATATATTTAAAATCATGCACTGGTTCATCTCTTCATCACTAATGAGTCAAACACAACGCTAGTATTAATTAAGGTTTAGTGAACTCCATTCACCACATCTAGCTCACAACATACAAATATATGTATTTTTAAGTGAGCCACGTATTATTTGTTTAAGATCATACACTTTAATCCCCTCTATCAACCCATACGTTCTACTGTTCTTCAGAGGGTTCAAGAAAGAAGGTGGTTCTTATGCATGGGGACTGAGCATATGCATACCTTCTCAGATGGTCGCACCTTTTTTCGATCCACCAACACCAAGTCCGAACACCTTCACAGCCTTTCAACTTCTCTTTACTTTCAACTCGGACCACGATGAGTTTCCCGGGTTCAAGCTCCGGTGAGGTGTCAACGTGCGACGAAGCTCTTCAGCCCCCCTTTCTCAAACCAACTTGCTCGTCGAGCTAGTATGCAGGAAAACGACAAGATCTCTCCCTCTCTCTAGCCCTCTCGTTTAAACTAGAAAGGAAATGGTATGCCGAGAAGAGAAGAGAAGAAGCTTATGGTTCTCTAATGCTTAGTTTCTTTGTGATCTCGCTCCTTTCAAGCATCACAACGATGGTTTCAAGGCCACAACGTTTTGACAAGATGAGATGATGTTGCCAGCGTTTTCCTCCTTTGCTCAGTGACGATCGCGGACGTTCAGATTCTCGTCAACGAGTAGCAGTAGAGCTACTCTTTAACGTGAACCGTGAGATCTTAATAGCTCTTAATCCAAGCCGTTGATGCTCCATGTACACGCACTATGCATGAATTCCATGTGCACAATTAGTAAAGAACCCTTCCCTTTATCAAATTTCCATTCTGAACCCTTGCCTATTAATTCAAGAGAGAGAGAGATACTAGTTTTGCATTCAAGCCCACAATTTATTTAATATTTCTTATTAATCCTTATCTTCTTTATCCCATGATAAGTAAATTATGTAATTAAACCCCAACTAATACAATATATTAGTTCAAACAAGGGAATAAATTATTAAGCATAATCAGGAGATTAAATCATGTGAGAGAGTGCATCTTGCACTCTAGTCCTCCATTCTTTTATTATTTATTTATTTTTTATTTAAATCATTGGCTTCTACTATATTAGAGGAGATTTAATTAATAAAAACTATACTTAGGAGGTAATTAAGGATTTAATCACTACATAAACTTTGCCGCCTTTACATATATACTCAAAACTGAGAATTATTCATTAAACTTAATTAGTTATATATCCTATGAAATAACAATGTAAAATTAACACAATTAAAAAATCATGTCACGTAATACTTTCATTTAAGGGTTACTTTATTTAATTTTGCTGTACACTAAAAATAAAAAAATTAAATAAAAATGCTACAAATCACTCTTCATTCCATATAATTAATCCTACTCTGCAAGTAAAGGATAACTATAAAGCACATAAACATTTAGTATCACAAATATTAAAGGTTTGAAATCAAGATTTGGAGTGAGTCTTAAATTTTAAAACGAACTAAGTGAAATGTTTTTATCATTAAAATAAACTACATGTTTGGTAATGCAAACCCATCTCCCTCACCGAATATAATATTATAATATATGTTGATGCAAGAATCGGGAAGAACCCTTGATTCCGATCAACAAGTGAATTTGTGAGTTGAATAGGGATCAATTTGGATGAGATCAAGAAGGATCGAGGGAAAGGGATCCAAGAAAGAGAAGAATTGACACGGGATTTACGTGGAAACCTCAAAATCGGGGAGAAAACCACGGATCATCTCCAAGATTGGAGATGAAATCACCAATTTACAAGAGGAATTTGAGTTCTTGGAGAAGCAAGGCTTGAGAGATCTGATTGAGAGATTGAGGATGGCTTGATAAGCTCTTCTATTTATAGGCTCCCAGTTGGAGGTGTTGCTTGGGGATCAAGGCATCCTTAATAGACCGCGTAAGAGCTAGTGATCTAGCTCGTAATAGGCCACGTGGATGCCAGCTGGAATTAGTTAGCTTGACAGCTCACCTTTCTTCTAGACGTTTCTAGACTGCCAGGCTATAATTCAGTTAGATCTCAACGGTCTTCTCTTCTAGATACTTTTAGATTACCAGTGTGTCATTCAGTTAGATCTCAACGGTCTTAACTGTAATTCTCTCCAGAAGGGTGTCAAGTCCTTCGGTTCATAGTGTTTCCTGAGGGCTCGGGATCCATGGTGCCTTCGGGTTAGGAGTCTTTGCCTCTGTGGAATCAAGAGATAGGCCAACTTTCCCGAGGAGGTTCGCCTCAAGTGAACCGAGGCAGTTGCCTTCTCTCTATTTTCCAAGGGGGGTAACTCAAAGAAGGGGATTCCCGAGGGGGTTACTGTGACAGATCGACAGATATATAGGATCGATCCACGTGTCAAGTGTCAGGCTCCTCGGTTTTTACCCTCATCATTCAGTCCCCTCCCACACACCCCCAAGTATGCTTTGCTAGATAAGCATCTGAGGGAATAACGATTTAATTGTTCCATTCTTGGTGGCTTCATGCCATAATGCAGCGCTTGATTAGGGGTCGGTTTTCCGAACTGATGTGGCATTGAATTACAACTCCTGGCGGTAAGGCGCATTTAATGCGACGCGCTTTTTAGTGTGCCTTTGTGCCTTTCCAGAAACATGTGCCGCTCCGTGCAATGATGATCTCTCAACTTGGTGGCCGGTCCCATCATTGGGGACACGTGGCGCTTATCCGCCAGGTTCTGAGTCTATGCTTCAATCTTGACCTCACGATCTCTGAATTTGAATGGGCGTTTGAGATCATCCGTTACAATTACGAAAAACCAAACAACCCTTGGAGTAAGTCAAAATACAGTAATTCCAATCACATGTAATTTTATTTACACTGTGAATTAAAATACCGGTAACCAAACAGCCCCTAAGTGAAGTTGCATGCATCTATGTCCTCATCAACAGATTTGACATAAAGTTTCAAATTTTTAAAATTTGGATTCGAATTAAAAGTGGGGAAAAAATATAAACATAATCTAGGTTTTAATGGTAATTAGGTGGCCAATCTATTATCAACATTATTAATTAAATAGTGATTCCGATCTCTTTTATCTTTTTCCTCCCAAATTTGATTATTGCACTCTTTGTGAAATATTTCAATATTGTTATCATGCATGTTCATACATTATTTGTGGAACCACAATGTTATTATTTAGAAATATGGATAAAGTTTCTTTTTAATTTTAAAATATATCATTAAAATTTTAGGACATAATGTAAAAATAGGGTAAATAATTTCCAATAAAATTCAGTCCTGATTCCCATGAAGTAAATTTTTTTTTAATGTTCAAATTTACCTATTATACTAATGATCTAAATAGAAAATATTTTATTCATTGTATACAAGGATGTTATTTATAAGCAACAACTGAATTTTTTTAAAAAAATAATTAAAATAGACCTAATAATACAGTGAACATCTATATCTCATATCATCTTGTAGCTTTAGAACCCTGTTTGGAGGAATATATAGATAAATCAAATTATATCAAAATACAATATAAAAAATATAATATATATATATATATATATATATATATATATATATATATATAATATATATATATATTATGACATCCAGTGGCTGTATTTATATATATATATATATATATATATATATATATATATATATATATATATATATATAAAGAGAGAGAGAGAGAGGCGTGATATCATGGTCTTCTGCCCCATATAATGTTGCGAGGTTTGTCTCATTTGTGTCTTTTCGAAGATTAATGAATTATATTAGAAGCTGCATCATCGTAAAAATAAGCTAAGATATTCATTTTCATACAATTCAAGCTGGTTACTGCTTGGTCCTCCAATTTGGAACCGTTAATGCGAGAGGACCAAATCCTGTGAAACTAAATTGTATGAAACGTAATACGCTTAGCTTATTTTTCGATGATCTTTCCATCTGTATGGTTGGAAATCCTTCAAACATGCTCCAGGGGGACAAATGAGAGGCGACCGAAAATGTATAGTGTTACAACTGACCGTATAATATCACGGATATATATATATATATATATATATATATATATATATATATATAAGATAGTGTATTTACCATGTCATTCAACCATTCGTTAGATGATAATTACCTTCTTTACATGCATTCTCTCTTTGTATGTTATAGGCAGCACCAACACCAAGTGAGCAAAATAATTTTTTATGTTTTAAAAAAATTTATAAATTCTGAACATTAGGATAATTAGTTAGTTTAACCAACATCCATTTTTAAAGAGTTTTTAGATGAATTATATAAAATCAATGTTAATTATAAGTAGTTGAATGGCAAAGTCGGCTATAAGACATGAGGATCATTAATTAGATCTTAGAGAGCAAGTATTTTACTGAGAGTAAATTTTATTTTATTTTTTAAATTGAAAAACTCTAAAAAACAAAAATGAGCATCCTTAAATTTTGAGAATTTCTAAATTAATAAAACATTGATACAAACTGGAATTCATTCCTTCACCAATTATTAAAGCTAATGTGGTGATTGTAATGTTCCAATTGAGTGAAAAAAAACTTTTATGTGCAGAAATTAATTATAAAAAGGATAAGTACAAAATTAATAAAATAAAATAAAATTTTAAACCGTACAAGTGACCACCTCATATTAAATTATCCATTTTATAAGATACTTGTAAGTTCTGTCGGGTTGTCTGTCTATTGTATGTTGTGTTGCAACACCAGTTGTAACTCGATGTGTGGGTATGTCTTGTTAGTTTCGCCGAGGCTGTTGTGTGGTTAATTTTAACTCTGGTTTTCTTCTCAAGGAATTAATCACACAAGCTCTCACATACACACTCACACAACCAAGACAAAACATACAAGAAGTGAGGAGACAAAGAAGTTTGGTAACCCAATTCGGCTTTCAAGCCTACGTTTGGTGGGGGGTGGGGGGGGGGGGGTAGTCTGGAAAAGACAATCCACTAAAGGAGTAGTAAAGACATGAGCACAATTCAACTCACTCCCTCACTCTATCATAAGCACCAACTCTGGATTGACTGATGACCACTATCACCCTTCTCCGAAGGACTACTCTTGTCGGCTCACCTCAATCCTCAGAGTCCTGGTCTTATATAGACGCCTCCTTGCCTCCATAACAAAGCTATCTCCTTTAGGATTTTCGGAATCTCCGCGGCTGCTAAATTGGATGCCTTCCACATTTAGCCAGTGTAACCTAGTTGCAACTACGATTGTAACACGGCCCGGCTGACGAACTGACTAAGGTTACAACATCCATTTCTTTACAACATCGGGACACCTCCAACTCTCCTGGTTGAGTTCTGAATCGAGTACGTCGAATCCACCTGATCTCGACCATCGCAACTAATCGTTCCACCTCTTCGTCACGTTCTCAGCCCATTAAGGTCACACCTCTCCAAGGCGTGAGATCTTCATTCAAACATCACCCAAAACTTGATCTCCTCAATCAAAGTTTTGGCTGGCTGTCCAATCTTCCAAATTTTCCTTTGAGCAAGTTTTCCTGTAGAGACCACCCCTTGATGGTACAGTAGGAATTTAAAATTTAGAATGATTAATTAGTTGCTAATTAATCATGAGATGAAAATACTAGAGAATAAGGGGACTAAAGTGAGAAAGGTCCATAGGTTCATGCATGAGGGCTTGCATGTAATGGATTTTTAATGGAAGGGTTAAAGGAAAAGTTATGGACCTTAATGCATAATGACCATCTCACATGCGTGTGAGGTGAAATATTAGATCATGGACTCATTGGAGAATTTATGGAATATTTGGGTTTTAAAAGCAAACCATGGCTTATTTGGAAGATGGGCCGGAATTTGGCTAAATGATGGGCCAAAAGATGGATGGAAGAGCTGGTTAAGGCCATGTTTGATTGGGGGATAACCCCAAGGGTTATCCCCAACACAATTCCCCATAAAAAAGTTTTTCCCGCCAGAACTTTTAACTAAGATTTAAAAATATAACTCACCAATACATGGTAGACACATCACTCTCTTATCATTAATACATTTAGTTTAAAATTCCCTCCAAAAAAATTTGAAATTTTTCAAAACTTATTCCTATCCCCAAGTGTTCATGAAGAGATAGTGGGCTGCACTCACCTAGCGGACTGATTTCATATAGTGGGCTGCTCTACACTCATTAGTGGGCTGAATTCAATCTGTGGACCACACTCACATAGGCTGCATAAATGGTTGGAAATGGCTAAGTACACAGTGGGCTGTGAGTTCAATGGTGCTGATAGTTCAGCCATGTATTTACTTTAAGGTGGCGTTTGTTTCACTGGTTTTGCAATTACATTGTAACTTGAGTTACAATATAATTGCAAAACCAGTGTTTAGTTTGTAGTAATTCGAAAGTCATTGTAACTTGGAATACACCAAGTGGTGTATTTGGTCTTACACCAAAATTGGCTATAAGACCAAATACACCACTAAGTTACATCACATGCTATGCATGTGACATTACACAATGTAAAAGCAAATACATTGTAACTTGGTGACCATAAGCAAAATTTTAACTAATTAATTTAATAATTAAAGTTAAACTAATTTATTAAATAATTAATTTAAAGTAATAATAAATTTGATAAACTAATTAAACTAATTAAAAGTTAAAGTAATTTCACCAAGTCTTAAAGTTAAACTAATTAATTTAATAATTAATTTAAAGTAATAATAAATTTGATAAACTAATTAAACTAATTAAAAGTTAAAGTAATTTCACCAAGTCTTAAAGTTAAACTAATTAATTTAATAATTAATTTAAACTAATAATAAATTTTATAAACTAATTAAACTAATTAAAGGTTAAACTAATTTCATCAAATCATAAAACTAAACTAATTAATTTAATAATAGAATTCAAAGTTAAACTAATTAATAAAATACTTAAACTAATTTAATAAACTAATTAAACTAATAAAAAGTTAAACTAATTTCATCAAATCTTTAACTTAAACTAATTAATTTAATAATTAAAGTTAAACTAATAATAAATTTGATAACCTAATTAAAAGTTAAACTAATTTCATCAAATTTAAACTAATTAATTTAATAATAGAATTAAAAATTAAACTAATTAATAAAATACTTAAACTAATTTAATAAACTAATTAAACTAATTAAAGGTTAAATTAATTTCATCAAATCTTAAAGTTAAACTAATTAATTTAATAATTAATGTTAAATGAATTATTTTAATAATTAATTTAAATGAATAATAAATTTGATAAACTAATTAAACTTATTAAAAGTTAAACTAATTAACTCAATAATTAAAATAACATTATAAAAGTTGGTATACGAAGAGTGGGGGTAATCTCACTATCGTGTGTTCATATCCCTAAATACATCGAACCAAATACATGTTTTCAAATTCAAGATTTACAAATCCCTCCAACCAAACACAAATTCTTGTAATACAGTATTTCCTATTACATCTAACCAAACATCAGATTTGACTGCAATGTATTTCAAAATCAATGTATTTCAAGTTACAATGTAACTGCAAAGCTACTGCATTTCCTATCTAACCAAACGCCACCTAAGTGTTCTATGTGTGAGTGTGTTTGTTTGTAGTGTGTTATGTCTCTCCATGTTGGCAATCCGTGGGGTTGTATCTTAGTTGGACACTTGTAATATTTGGATGTGTCCATGTGTCTTAAGGTGCCCGGGTTCGAGGATGCGCTGAGGGGGGTGGTGTGAGGCGAATTTTCGGACTAGTTGTGGGACCGCCCACCTCTAGCGTAGCCGAGATTCGAACCCGCGCCACGCCACGCCCAGGGGTAATCCTTAGCAGAGGGTCGGCTGACCGATATGCTCTTGTTCCCAAAAAAAAAAAAATGTGTCTTAAGGTGTTGTAAAGGTGGCAGGTTTTCTCCTATGTTGGCATGGAGACATCGTTGATCTCTTTGTAGGTTGTAAGTGATGAAGAGGGTATGATATAGGGTAGTCTAATAGAGTCTAAGGAGTTGAAATGGGTTGGCATGTGATGAGAACGTTGCTTGTGGACTTAAGAGCAAAGTGGATTAATTAGAAGGGCAAAATGAAAATTTGATAGGCTTCAAGTAGTGCCCCATTATCAAGGTTCTAAAAAACGATGGGCTCCCTAGTAGGGCAAAATGTACCCTGATGCTGACGATTAATCGGACGCCTAGGCGGTTTTTATTTTTTAATATATTTTTATTATTTATAATAACAAATAAATATATAATAGACTTATAAAAAGCATTTTAATGTTCCAAAATAGCAGAAATTACTTCAAAAATAAATAAAATGTTCAACAACAATGTTCTTGGAAATTTAGAAATAAAAAAGCAATATGAAATAAACAAAGTAGATTCTTGGAAGCCTATGGGGCTATGCCTCAAACTCTTCTTCTCCACATCCCTCTAGCACTTCTTCCGTGTCGGACTCGAACTCAAAGTCCATTGCATCCTCTTCCTCTTCATCCGATATAAAATCATCCTCATGAAGTTCTCTAATTTCTTGAAATCTAGAACATCTCCTAGAAATTAAACTTGGCTACTATCCACTCTCATATCATCTCCATCACTCGTAAGATCCGACTCATCTTCATCACCACCATCAACAATCCATCCTTGTGCCATAGATGCTTTACTAGCAAGTAATACATCCACATTCTTCTCCTCTCTTCTTTTCTTATTCATAATCCTTGCTTGAACATACACTAGATTGTATAACCTTGTTGTATCTAGTATATTCCTTTTTTTTGTATGTATCTACATTTAAAAAAAAAAATCAATTGACAAACTATATTGATACTTACTACTTACTAGTTTGTATGAGTGCATAACCAAATTAAATGAGTACTTACCCCCTCAAAAGCACTCCAATTTCTTTCACATCCGGATGAACTTGTAGTCAAGCCAAGTATTCTTTTAGCCATTTTTTGCAATAGTGGTACTTGATTTCCATAAAGACTTGAAAGTTGTCTATACTAAAAGAAGCGAAGTAGCGGACTTGAAAGTTGAAAATCAGAAAATGAGTCAAAACTCAAAAGTAGCCCGAGCGCCTGGGCGGCCGCCCAGCCCGTCTAGGCGGCCGATTAATCGGCGGCCGCTCAGAGTCACCGATTTGGCGAAAATCTGGACGCTCGCCCTCCGCCCAGCGCTTAGGTGCCGCCTAGGCGGCCGTTTTTTAGAACAGTGCCCATTATGGCAGCTATGGCACACTTTACGATCATACATCTATTTTCAGATTTTTGGGTTGAAGAAAAAGTAATAAAGGCCGCCAAGTTTACTAATTAATTAAATTTGATGTGCTTAAGATTAATTAAAGAAAGTGGAGGGGTTAAGTGCAAAGTAAACATTTCATGAGAGTTAAGAATGGAAAAGGACTTAGATAAGTTTTAAAAGAAACTTGGTATCTTTGCAAAATGCCTATTATTGAGGGGACTTGCATATATGTAAGGCTCTTATGAGGTATGGTTTGAATGCAAATTCATAAGGGTTAAGATATAATCAAGTGGTCAAATAAATCCCATTCAATGTTATTGTAATAAAGTCATCTCATGCTATACCTCTACCATGAATAATAGTGCATGGGATGGATGTGACAAGACAATGGCATGGAAAAGGGCATGTCCTCCTCACTTGTACAACCGGGTAGCTACTCCCTAGCAATTATTTAATTATTTTTTTAAATACAAAAAAAAAGAGAGGACCACGCCTACAACTTTGAGATGCTTGAAAAGATTAAGAAGCATATTCTCTGTGACGGGGTGAATGCGTATGGTGTGGATCGTCCATAGGTGTACACACACCATGGATAAGTTCAGGTGTGGATTTGGTAGTCACGGACGGTAACCAGAATCCGAGTCCCGCTTGACAAGCCTTCTCGTCAAGACTTAGTGTATCCCCATGCAAGCCGCCTCCAAAGAACCTGTGATAGTCCTATCCCTGCGCATGTCCTATCTTGATATAATGGGGGTTTATCTCTTTATTAAAAAAAAAGATTAAGAAGCATATAGGCCATGGAAACTCGTGATTGGCTTTTCGCATTCCTGGAAAACATGAAGAAAATAGATGGTTTCGGCTTCCTAGTGATCGTCGTCCCCAATAACCATGCCCGTGGCATGGATTTCAATGCCTCCTTTAAGCTTCTCTACTGTGATTCCAGAGCTTCTCTAAGGCCAGAGATCCGGCAAACCGACACTACAGCGACATCCTCTTCTTCTGGTACATCAGGAGCTAATAAAGGTGTTGTCTTGACGCATGCTAATCTTATATCCATGACTGGGCTCTTTGTTCGGTTTGAAGCTTCACAATATGAGCTGGAACTTTGTGAGAATGGTTTTCTTGTTGCCAATGAATTAGTAATCCTTAATTTTTCTTCTGCTTTAGGTTTTGACTTTCACGTGCATGTATGTTGAGCACCTGCATATAGTGAAGGACTATAGTACCTTCTTGAATTACTTAAGGAATATGGGTGGACAGGTACAGTTAGTTAAGCCATAGGATAGTTAAGAATGAAGAAAAGAGAACACTGTTTCTATTTCACTTACTTTTCTACAATGTATACACAAGAGTATTTAGATGATACACAATCAACAACTTTAACCAGCTGTGTACACAGTCAACCAAGTTTACAATTTGTACACAGTCAACCAAATGTATAATTTCCAATACTCCCCTTCAAGTTGGCGCATGCACATCATGAATGCCCAACTTGCCAAGCAAAAATTGAAACTGCGAGCATCCAAGAGCCTTGGTGAAAATGTCCGCCGGTTGAGATTCTGACCGCAAATAATTCATGGTAATCGCTCCAGCCTGAACATGCTCTCGAACAAAATGACAATCGATTTCTATGTGTTTGGTGCGCTCATGGAACACAGGATTCGTAGCTATGTGTATTGCCGATTGGTTGTCACAAAAGAGTGTCATAGGTTCGCGCTGAATAACATCCAAAGAAGTTAAGAGAGACTTTAACCAAATCAGCTCACTTGTGGCAGCTGCCATGGCCCGGTATTCTGCTTCTGCAGACGATCTGGAAACAGTACTTTGCTTCTTTGTTTTCCAAGATACCGGTGATGAACCAAGCATGACAAAGTATCCAGTTACAGAACGACGTGTGATAGGACAACTCGCCTAATCAGAGTCACAATAAGCATGCACTCTCAAGTCGGAATCTGCTCGAAGAAGAATTCCTTGACCCGGATACCCTTTGAGATAGCGTACAACTCGCATGGCTGCCTCAAAATGCTCTTTGCGTGGTGCCTGTGCAAATTGGGATAATACATGCACCGCATATGAAATCTCTGGTCGCGTGATAGTGAGATAAATGAGGCGGCCAACAAGTCGCCGATAAGCTGCGCCATCCGCAACAAACTCCCCTTTAGCCAGACCCAAACGATGGCTCTGCTCCATAGGAGTTTCAGCCGGCCTGCTCCCAAGAAGTCCCGTCTCGGACAAAATATCCAAAGCATATTTCCGTTGAGACAAAAACAAACCCTTAGGAGAGCGAGCTACTTCAATGCCCAAGAAGTATTTCAATACCCCAAGATCTTTGAGATTGAAACACTTATGGAAATAGGCCTTGAAAGCCGAACAAGCACCCCGATCATTCCCCATCAAGACAATGTCGTCAACATAAACTAACAGCCCCAAGAACACACCCCTCTTGCGAAATGTGAACAAAGAGTAATCAGCACGAGATTGGACAAAGCCATACCTTTGAAGTGCATCACTCAATTTTGTGAACCAATTGCGAGAAGCTTGGCGCAAACCATAGAGTGATTTGCGTAGTCGACACACTTTGTCTTCGTGACCCATTTGAAAGCCAGGCGGGAGTCTCATATAGACTTCCTCATCTAAGTCTCCGTGCAAGAAGGCGTTGTTGACATCCATCTGGTGTAATTCCCATCCTCGTGCAATTGCAACTGACAAGAACACACGCACGGACACGAGCTTGGCAACGGGTGCGAATGTCTCATGAAAGTCCAGGCCCTCAACCTGCGTAAATCCCTTGGCTACCAAACGCGCCATATATCTTTCAACGGTGCCGTCCGACTTGTACTTGACCTTGTAAACCCATTTACAATCAATGGGTTTCTTCCCAGGGGGCAAAGACTCCAAAGTCCATGTGTGATTGGCCTCAAGCGCCATTATTTCTTGGGCCATTGCATCGCGCCATTCTGGTTGCTGCACAGCCTCAGCATAGTTCTTTGGCTCTATGTCAGAGTTAATGGCTGCCAAATACGCCTGATGGCCCTGAGAAAAATGATCAAATGTCACATAATTCACTAAGGGATACAGAATACCTGAGGAGCTGTCATGTTGTGGGGACTTTGAAGGGGGTTTTGTGAGTGCAACTGAAATCTTTGTCTTAACAGAAATAGAGGGTGCAGCTGGAGCTGAAATCTGCTGAGTTGGGGCTGGAATCTGTTTGTGTTTAGGCTGAACAAAGCCGAAATGGGCTTTTCTTTGAGGCCGAAATCTGAGGCTGAAATAGAAGGTGAGGCTTTCGTCTCAACAGAAACAGAGGGCGCAAGCTCCATCCCATTCTTCGTAGCTAAGGTTAATTGTTGAGCCGAAAATACAACATAATCATCAAATCTCCCAGGTGGTTGAGTTGTTCTTCGTGGACGACTAACAGCTCTCACATTTTGCCCCTCCCTATGTGAAACTCTGATATCATTTTCCAGCTCCAACTCCTCCAATCTTGAAGTTTGGTTCCCTTCTAACTCTGGGCGCCTTAGTGCAAGTTCATCCTCACCACTGTCACCCATCTCCAAGTCGACATCTCCTTCAAGAGGATGTACAACACCCCCAACCTTGCTCAAATTACTAGCTTCGACAAAAGGAAAAATGTCTTCATAAAAGGTGACGTTGCGAGAAGAAAAGAAAACTCGCTGCTCAAGGTCATAGAGTTTCCATGCCTTCTTATAGTGGGGGTATCCCAAACATACACTTGCGACTTCGAGATGCAAATTTGTCCTTCGGTTTAGGGACGTGGTGCGCATAACAAAGGCAACCAAAGACTCTAATATGACCAACAGACGGCTTCTCCCCAAATAGAATCTCGTGAGGAGATCGTCCCTTCAACTTGACAGTGGGTGTGCGATTAATTAAGTAAACTGCTGTCAACACACATTCTCCCCAAAAATGAACCGGCAACGAAGCTTGAAAACGCAAAGCGCGAGCTACCTCAAGAATGTTCCGGTGTTTGCGCTCAACCCTCCCATTTTGCTGTGGAGTGTAAATACAGCTAGTCTCATGTAAAATTCCTCGAGTCCTATAGAACTCTCTCATGGACGCCGAATCAAATTCCAACCCATTGTCGCTTCGTATACATTTGACTTGCTTCCCGAATTGAGTTTCAACAAGTTTGCAAAAATCAATAAGGTATCGACAAGCTTCACTCTTTGCTCTGAGTAGATATACCCAAACAGCTCGGCTACAATCATCAACCACAGTGAGGAAATAATAGGCTCCACAAGTTGAAGCTGTACGATAAGGCCCCCATAAATCACAACGAAGAAGATCAAAAGAGTTCGCAGCATTTGTATTACTCAATGGGAAAGTAGAGCGAGTCTGTTTAGCTCGAAAACATGCATCACAAATATAGTTGTTTTTAGGATCTAGTCTGCCAATATCAGGAATAAGAGATAAGCTTTGACTTGCTTGATGTCCAAAACGCCGGTGCCAAGTTGTGAGTGAGTCCACTTTCTCCGTCTTCAAGGCTGTATGGAGCTTCGTTGGCCTGAAGTGGTAGACCCCCCTTCGCAGTTCACCTATTCCAATCTGCATCCTCGAGACTGGGTCCTGTGTCACACATAGTTTATCAGTGAACAAGATTTGACAATTTAACTCAGCAACCAATTGGCGAATAGAAATCAAATTGCAGGTTAGATTGGGAACATATAGGACATCAAACAAAGTGATTGCATCACTCAATACTACTCGACCCTGCATCGTTGCAGTCGTCTTGGCCCCATCAGGCAAGGTAACCAGAAGCGAACCGGCTTGACGAATGTCTCGCATGAGATCCAAGCGTCCTGTCATATGATCGGAGGCACCGCTGTCCAAGATCCAAGTGAGGTCATCGGAAGTCTTACAAGAAAGTTTGTCAGGACCTTCAAGCGCTTCTAAAAGGTTTAATAAATACCTTCGAACTCATCATTCGACAGTGCCTTGAAAGTTGGTCTTTCCTCTGCCGACGCACCACTTGTGTGAAGAGCCGCGTGGCCTTGCTACGCGTCGCCAAACCATGTGGTGGGCCGCGAGGTGTCTCTCGGCCACGAGGTCCTCTCCACCACGCTGGGTAGCCAAGTACCTCAAAGCTTGAAGAAGTGTCATGACCGCTTCGGTTGCAATGGGTGCATCGTTTCTCTCCTTCCCCTTTTTGCTTGGATTTTCCAACTAAGGACCGGATCTGTGGTTTAGTCTCGGACTGAACCGCCAATGCAACAGCCTCGACTCGCTCCTCATGATCTCGAATGATAGATCTGTGGCGCTCCTCGCGAGTAATTAATGCGTAGACCTTACTGATTGTAGGAAGGGGATCCATGTTCAGTATTTGGGAACGAATTGTTCCAAACAGCACATCATCCAAGCCCATCAAAAATTGATGCAGTTTCTCTTCGTCTCGTTCGCGAATCAATACCCACGCTGCCCCGCATGAGCAGCCTCCACATGAACAGCTTGGTATCTTCGAGTAGCTACTCAACTCATCCCACATTGCTTTAAGCTTTGTGTAATAAGCTACCACTAGGGCTGTCAAACGATCAAGCTGTTGGTGAGCAGCTCAAGATCTACTCGGTAAAAGCTCGAATTCGGCTCGGAATTTCGAGCTTTCGAGCCGAGCTCGAGATTCCATTTCGAGCTCGAAATTAATTTCGAGCCGAGTCGAGCTCGATCAAGCTCAGCTCGAAAGCTCGAAATTTAATATTAATATATTAATATATAATATAAATATTATTAAAAAAATCAATAAAATTTAATAAAATTAGTAAAAACTAATAAATATTATAATATATGAATAAAATATTTAATATTTTGTATTGACGTATAATATATAATATAAAAAAATTAATTTATAAATAAGTTTTTAATTTAAAACTAAATTTGAGATTTAAAAATTATAATTAAGTTCTTAATTTCGAGCTTTCGAGCCGAGCTCGAGCTTTCGAAATAAAAATTGAGCCGAGCTCGAACAAACTTATTTGAGCTAATTTCGAGCTCGAGTCAAGCTCGAGCTCGAGCTAGGCTATTTCGAGCCGAATTCGAGCTGGGCTCAGCCCGATCAAGCTCGGCCCGTTTACAGCCCTAGCTACCACAGTCATATCCTGCTGTCGAATGGAAGCAATCTCGCCCTTCAACTGATGAATTTTTGGAGCATTCCCAACAGAAAATCGGTCCTTCAGATCATCCCAAACACCCTTAGCAGAATCTTCATATGCAACACTAGGTTGAATAGACGTGTCGATGGAGTTGATAATCCATAAGATTAACATGGAATTGCAAGCCTTCCAATTGTTTGCTTCGGCGTGCCGACCGCAGGTTGGTGAAGAGACCCATCAATAAATCCTTCTTTGTTCTCTGATACCATGAAGAAAAGAGAACACTGTTTCTATTTCACTTACTTTTCTACAATGTATACACAAGAGTATTTATATGATACACAGTCAACAACTTTAACCAGCTGTACACAGTCAACCAAGTTTATAATCTGTACACAGTCAACCAAATGTATAATTTCCAATAAAGAATGCTTGCTTGAGGATATGCTAAAACCTAAGTGTGGTCCTGATAGATCGGGTCAAGTAATGAGTGTATATAAAAGCTTTGTAATGTATGCAGGGAAGTGGTGTAATTTCCCATTGAAGTATATAAATAAGTTTATGGAGTGCATTATTGTTCTTTGTCAAAACGATCTCAAGTGGGTCTTGAAGGAAATGGGGAAGAGCAGTCATAGGGAAGGATCTTGATTACGAATGACCGGTTCTAGTGTTGAGCTCAAGTGGCGATTCATTAGGTTTAACTTTAGTAATATTGACCGAAGTTATAAAGACGCAGTAGTCACTCACGAGACCCATCCTTAAGTGGAACAGGACTAATGCCCCAAATTTTAGGCCAATCGAAAGTATGTAGTTAAAATAGCAATCATGTTTGCATGAAATTGTGTATAGATGTTTCTAATTGATCCGTAATATATTGAGTTTGGATAGTAATTGTCAGATATCGACGTAGGGCGGGGAGCCACGTCAGGAGGTACATGGACTTGTCGGATAGATCCTGAGTTAGGTAAGTACTCTTGCTTTGCTTATCTTCATTCATTGATTGGTTATATCGTTGCTTTTTAGATTACATGCTTGAGCATGTAAGTACCTTGGCCTAGATCTCTAATCATTGGATGTGTTTACATCATTGATGCTTGGTTTTCGGTATATACATACATATTTGCTTCCTTGGATGAATATTATTTGATATATGAATCCATATCTATGTATGTATGTTTGTTCGATTGTAAATTTCTTTCCACTCGATATGTGTTGTTCTTGTGGATTCTCCGCCCGGTGCAGTGGAGCTTGTAGCCCCTGTTTGGCGTTCAGGGCTGGTAGACACCCTGCGCGCTTTCTGCCGTGGGGGCGATACTCGCCCCTGTATGCTCATCGCGGTGGGATGATACGCCACCGTAACGTACATGTATGTGTTAGTAGCGCTACGGACCGAGGATTAACATCGGCTTAGGCTGATGACTGCCCGAGGGATGGTTTGCAAGCTTCGCGTGAGTTGCTTGTCTTGAGATGACATGATTGTGATTATGGAGTCCCTACTGTTGATAGGTTTCATTGGGGTAGGTCTGAGACTCCATGTGGTTTGGCCAGTGGGATTTGTGTTTTCCACATCGGGTTTGCTTGTCATGTTTCTTTGATATGCTTATTCATTTGCTTATCTTATATTGAGTTTGACATGACTTCATTGTGTTCCCTGTGGGGTATTTACTGGACTTTCCCTTCGAAAGCTCATGCACTTGTTGACCACTTTTTCAGATCCCAAGGGGTAGGACGCGGGCCGTAGGAGCGTCACGAGAGACTTACGGGGACTTTGCTGGGGATTCCTGAGGTCAGTGGCTTATTGTCTCCTTGTGTGTGAGGAAATGTTATCATAGGTTTCATTGTAGGATCCACATATGATATGATTGTAGGCTCTACGGACCCGTGGACTTGTATTTGTTTCCGTTGTGTACTCGTGTGTTAGACATGATTATGTTTTACATGTATTTTGCTGTGTATATTATTTATGGGTTGACTGATCATCGAGGCTTCGTATCTGGGCAGGGCCTGTCCCTGTTCGGGTACGGTCGGTCTGTCGCGTGCTCGTGGGCCCGGGATTATGGGGGCGGGGCGTTACATTTCCAAACTTGGTTTTGATTCACCACAGTTTGGTCTTCAACCATGCTTCATTAGTTTCCACCATATTTGCTTACCAAATATGGCTTTCAATCATCTTTCAATCAAATCCTGATTAAACTTCAATTAGCGCTTCAATCAAGGCTTGCGTCAATCACAAATCAGCTACTAAATCAGCTTGAATCAATATCTCCAATTAGCTTCAATAAAGGCTTCCATGAATCCCTTTCTCCATCCTCAGGGAGAAGGGGGATGAAAGTTTCAAGGGATTTAATCATCTGATGCCCTAGGTCCACTTACTCCTTAATTAATATAATACTTTACCCCTTACATTATTGTATCACATGCCCTAGCTTTTAATAGATCAGTTAGATTAATTATTTAACTTATCCTTCTCTTGTGCTGTCACATGCCCCCATTATTGGGTTTTGAATCAATCAAAGCAACTTGTCCTCATCTGTGGCCTGGATCTATATTATCCAACTTTTGACTATATTATTATAATGATAGCCTGTAGCATCATAAGTCCAATAGTTATCCGACCGAGATCCATATTTTTGGTTTTGATCAGATCAGATCTATTTTACTAGGACTCTAACTTTTGTCTGGTATCTTCCACTTAATTAATCTGAATTAATAAACATTTAAATAATTTTTTATTTAATTAATCCGGCTTTGCTGTCTATCCACCTCCAACTATTCTAAGTAAAAGTGGCATGACCCAATAAGGCCTTCTCTTGGCCCTATAGTTATAAGGCTGGATTTCGAGTCCATGAACTTCCGATTTTCTTTTAACTGAGGTTAAAATAATTAATTTATTTTCTGTGTTAATTAACCTCATTTAATATTTAAAAATTTACTGATTATTTATTTAAAAAAATTCAGGGTGTTACAGATAGCATTGGGTTTTTGTCCATTTCCATCTTTGTTTTAATTAGATTGTTTAATGTGAGCAGTTTATTATCTCATGCTAATCATGCAAATTACTTAATTTTTGTTGGGCAAACTATTTTTTATATGTTATTTCGCACGAGGCATCGTAGGCCACCATCCACTAGGAAATTGTAAAAGGCCTTAATGGAGAATCCAGCTCCCAATTGCCAGTGCAGTTCATCTTCAATGTCTTCCAGGGTTGAGTTCAAGGCATTAGTAAGTTCCACAAATACCCTGGATTCTTCGTAGGTAAGGGGATCATGCTTAAGTAGCAGAGTATTGCTTTTCCAATGTCGTCGGGCCTGCTGTATCAAGATATCAAGATCTCTGATCAAGTTTGGCAGGGCCTTGGACAGGGTGATGGGTGCGGCTCCATTAAGTCACTTGTCTTTCCATTATGCCAATTGTATAAAGAGAAAGAAAATGAACTAATAACAAAGATTCTCAAGAACTATATATCGATAATAAAAAAGAAAAATTATTTTTAAATCCTTTGTTTATCTTATCCTTACTAGAACTTTGAATTCTATTGTTTATTCTTTATAGATTATGTTGTCCCCTATATGCTAATGTCATAAAGAGAAAAATTGGTGACATGCATGATAACAATATTTGAAATATTCCACAACAAGTGCAAAGACAGAATTTGGGGGAGGAAAAAGATTATAGAGATAGGAATCACTATTTAATAATGTTGATAGCAGATTGGCCACCTAATTAAGATTGTGTTTATATATTTTTTTTCCCTACTTTGACCAGCTAGGACCGCTTGTTCCTTAAATTAATCCAAGTTTTACTCCACATCCCAATCTGAAAGATTTGAAACCACATCAATCTGACTTATCACTTCCTTTTTAATGTCTAAGACCTACTCCAAACCTAAATGACAATGATTTCAAATCTTTAATCATACAAAACATTTCCTAAATAATTGGAAGGCATGCGTCATGCTTTAGTGTCATGACATCCCCAACTCTTTTTCAGAAATGTGTCAGAGAGAGAGAAATATACAAATACAAGAACCCCAACAAATTAAGGTTGCATGTCAAGTAGTATAAATTCCAAATAGGCCTTCCATTCCAATGTTATCCTAACCAAAAGCCAAATCTTTTGAAGCAAAGAATTGTGTTATTATGTATTTCATTAAGTTAATGAAACAATATTTGGTTTCTTATCTTTTGTTTTTATTTGTACTTTTTCATAATTAACATTAAATGTGACCTATATTATTGGAAGTCATTAACTTGCATTTCCTTGATTTGTTAAGCAAGCTCAAAATTTTAAAATACAACAAAACAAATATGATTTTTACAAGGGATTAATTAATATACATAACATAATAACAGCATTTGTCCCTTGCTGATGACCTCATTCAGCATCTTCTTTCCTATATATAAAGAGCACATAAGGAAAACACCTTAACTCGGAATTAAGAATCTTATAACTAAGATCATGGAGGAGAAGACATCAGCAGCCGAGTTCATGCAAGCAAGAACACACATATGGAACCACATGCTCCGATACTTAGACTCCTCCTCTCTCAAGTGCGCCGTCGAGCTCGGTGTGCCGGACGCCATCCACAGCCACGGAGGGCCCATGACCATCTCTGAGCTCGTGCAAGCACTGTCGATTCCAACGTCTCGAGCCCCCTTTCTCCGACGCATCATGCGACTGCTAGTGGACTCTGGTTTCTTCTCAATATTACAAAGAAACGAAGATGGTGATGATGATGAGGTGTATGACTTGACCAGCTCCTCTAAGCTGCTCGTCAACAATGGAAGCAGTACTTCTGCTGACTCTCTAGCACCTCTAGTTCTCTACATCTCAGGCTTGGAAACAGGGATGGCTGGGCAATCCATGGGTGCATGGATTAAGGGGGATGAAGCTGAGACGCCATTCCATGTGGCTAATGGCAAGCGCTTGTTTGAGTTTGCAGGTGAGAGGCCGGAGTTCAATGCTATGTTCAATGAGGCCATGGCTTCTGATAGCCGAATGTTGATGAGAATGGTGATCAAGGACTCGGGTCAAGTGCTCTTCGGAGGGCTCCGGTCGCTGGTGGATGTGGGCGGTGGTTCAGGCGGCGCTGCTGTGGCGATAGCGGAGGCTTTCCCGGAGGTGAAGTGCTCGGTGCTTGATCTGCCGCACGTGGTCGCCGTGCAGCCGGAGAGTGACTTGGTTGAGTTTGTGAAGGGTGACATGTTTGACCATGTGCCTCATGCAGATGCTGTTCTCCTCAAGGTAATTAATTTATTAACTTTAAATATAAACTGCATAATTTAGTATAGGTAGTCACTCGTGTTAGAAATTTAATTTTTTAATAACAGATAATAAAAAAATTTCAATAAACTGTGGCAGTACGTACAATCAAGATATTAGATTAGTTTTGTTTAATAAATATAGACAAGTTATTAGAAGGACTCGGTAGGTGTGGTCCGATCCCTTAAATTTTATCTGTAAGAGTGAATGAATTAGCTAATTTTCTTTTTAAAAGTTGGTAGGACATTAAATTAGTTGGTAAAGAGAAGAATTTAAGTTTATAGAAATGTTCATGTGAGTGTATTTTATTAATTTAAAATTCCCAAAATCTAAAGCGTAAGTCAAGACCGTGAGACTATTTTTTAAGTGTTTTTCAGTTTAAAAATAAGAACAAACTTTACACTTAATAAAACGCTAGCTCTCTAAGATCTAATTAATAATCCTCTTGTCTTATAGCCCACTTTGTCATTCAACTACTTATAACATTTTTTTAAATATGAACAACCCACGAGCACACACCTGAACTGTCATCCTATTTTTGTAAAAGAGAATGAGTTAAACAACGTTCTTGAAATTAACATTGTAACTTTTTTAAATTTTGATGATGGCAAAACTAATTATCCTAATTTTTAGATTTTTAAAATTTTAAAATATAAGTAATTTTTTTTTGTCTTACTTGGTGTTGCCTAACATTATAATGCATATTTTTTATTTTATGAATTATTATTATTATTATTTATTAAAAATATATGTTTTGTGATTAATCATAAATCACAGTGGATATTACATGATTGGAGCAATGAAGATTGTGTCAAGATTTTAAAAAAGTGTAAGGAGGCACTATCTAATAAAGAAAAAGGAGGGAAGGTGATTATCATTGAAGCAGTGGTTGGACAAGATGTTGATCGTGATAACATAGTAAACACACAATATCTTCTTGACGTACATATGATGACAGTGACTACGGGTAAAGAAAGAGATGAAAATGAATGGAAGGCAATATTCATCCAAGCTGGGTTTCAAAGCCACAAGATAATATGTGATATTGGTGTTCACTGTGTTATTGAGGTCTATTTTTAATTATTTTTAAAAAATTTCAATTGTTGCTTATAATTAATTATGTCATTGTTTATTCTAAATAAAATATTTTATATTTCGATCCTTAGTATTGGTATTATTTTTACATATGTCCTAAACTTTTAATTATATATTTAAAATTTTAAAAACAACTTTATCTATTTTTCTTAAATAATAACATTGTGGTTCCATGATACATGAGCATGCATGACAGCAATATTTGAAATATTTTACAAAAGAGTGCAATAATAGAATTTGGGGAGGAAAGGATAATATAGACAGGAATCATTATTTAATAATGTTGATAATAGATTGGCCACCAAATTACCATTAAAACATAGTTTGTGTTTATATATATATATATATATATATATATATATATATATATATATATATTTCCAACCTTTACTATGTATCTTAATTTTAAAGATTTTAACTTTATGTCCAAACTTTTGATCCAGACATAGATGCAATTTCACTTACAAGTTCTTTTTAAAATTTAAGACTTATTCCAAATCTTTTCTTTTTTTAATAAGGTGACAAGCGCCCGAAAGAATTTCAAGGATGTGTACAACAGGAGATCTCATCTCTTAATAAGGGTCATAATATCATTAGGCCATTGTGACTGTTGATACTTATTCCAAACCATAATCCTAAAGAATTCAAACCTTTAATATTTGTGATATATATTAAATGTTTATTTACTTTTTTTGATAAAAGTGGATAAATTAAACCACATTTTTTTTATTTATAATAAATAGCGGTGACATAGTTTGACCTTTTGATGGGTCTGATACATTAGAAGTAAAGTACCCCTTTAGTCGTGCTCTTCTGTCTTGTTGGTATGTCTAGAAATTATCATTTATCTGTAGGATAGGATTAATATCGAATCAAGAGTGCGTAATTTGTAGCATTTTTATTTTATTTTTTATTTTTAGTGTGCAAACATTATATATATATATATATATATATATATATATATATATATATATATATATAAGCATGATACAATAAGGTCGGCCGGATTACTGTTCCAATAAAGTCGCCTCCCATTTTTGCCCTTGGAGCATGTTTTAAGGATTTACAACCGTATGGATGGAAAGAATATTGAAAAATAAACTAGCATGTGAAAATTTATAGAAATCTTACCGGTTCAGAATTTCACCTGTTAAGATGAAGACCCTACAAGTTCCCAAATTGTATGAAAATTGACATGTTAGCTTATTTTTCGATGTTCTTTCCATCCATACGGTTGTAAATCCTTAAAACATTGTGCAAGTGGGTCAAATGGAGGCGACCGCATTTACACAATGATAAGGTCGGCAGCATAGTATCAGCCCTATATATATATATATATATATATATATATATATATATATATATACGGGCCTGATACTATGCAAGTGTGGAACCGATAGAATTTCTATAAATTTTCACCCATTAAGATGAAGACCCTACAAGTTTTCAAATTGTATGAAAATTGACATGCTAGCTTATTTTTCGATGTTCTTTCCATCTATACGGTTGAAAATCCTTAAAACATGATCCAAGGGCCAAAATAGGAGACGACCTTACCGGAACAGTGTTCCGGTCGGCCTGATTGTATCATGCCCGTATATATCTATATAATAACCCTTAATTGAAATTATTACCTGACATGATCTATTAATGTGTTAATTTTACATTTTATTTCATAGGATATAACTAATTTAATGAATAATTATCAGGGCTGTTCATTTGAGTATATACTATGCAGGAATGGAATTATCCTTTTTTTTCCGAGTGGTATAATTATAATTTTTTGGTAGTTTTATTGAGAAGGAAAGACTATGAATTGAACTAATATATAGGAGATAAAATGAAGAATGAAAATAACATAGGCTCCCATGCAGCTTTCATGACCACCTCACGAGCAAGTTGACATTTCAAACACACCTATTCCAAATGAAAGTAATTTTTTTTTTTTTTTGGATAAAGGGGATAAACCCCATTCTAAACCCAGGTGGGATGGAGCGGAGAGAGGACTATCATGTGGCCCGCCCACCTAACCTCAAATTTCTATGCAAGAGGCTCGTCCCTTGGCCCGTGACTACCTTTCACCACCCCATTTTCACTCTGTCTCCCAGGATTCGAACCGTGGTTCTCGTCCTGGGAGCGGAGGACCCTTGCCGCTCGACCCGTGGGTCTTTGGCCCAAATGAAAGTAATTGGATGGGATTATTCCCGCCTGAAAAAAGAAAAAAAAAAGTCTCAATATGATCTTTCAACAAGCCTTGGTTAAAGAGGAAAATTGTCCATTTAGGGCGTGTTTGGTTCGCGGTAGTGGGCACCGAAGTCACGGAAGTGGCTCCACTTCCGTGACTTCTGTGTGTTTGTTTCACCGAAGTGGAGCCAGAAGTCGGAAGTGGGACTTCTGAAAGGCCCCACTTCGGTGAACTGACTTCCGTTCAAAAACCTCCGAAGTGGGAGTTCTGGGAAATTTGGCTTGCCGACCGAAGTGCCACTTCGGTCACGTGAGCCCACGTGATGTGTTTTGGTCACCGCTTGGAAGTGAGAAGCCATCTCCCGTGCCCTCTCGACGCCTCCTCGTTCCTCTCAGCCGGCTCTGCTAGGGCATCAATCTCTCCCGTGCCCCTCTCGTAGCATCCTCGATCCTCATCGAGCTCTCGGGCATCCATCTCTCCTGTGACCTCTTGCCGCCTCCTCGTTCCTCATCGAGGTCTGCTAGGGCATCCATCCCTCTCGTGACTTCTCGCCGCTTCCTTCTTCCGGCATCGAGCTCTGAATCTTTCTCTGGATCTTCTCGCTCCCTCTCGTGAAGGTACTGTTAGGTTTTTTTAAGTTTTTTTTTTCTTTCATGGTTCTTCTACTGATCTTTCTATGGATCTTCTTTTATGACCTTGTCACTGATCTCTCCGGCTAGAGTCCAGGATAGATCTAAAATTGGGGACCCTCTATCTGAAGTTGATCTTTAAGGTTTGTCATTTCAATCTCAAATTTTTTGCTTTTCCTTATCATTTTCATGGATCAACAGTCTCATCTTCCTGTTGTGTTCTCACAGTCTTTCTTCCCACCATTTGCTTGATCTAAGACTGCGCTGAGGTTGTTCTAAGGTTTGCATATTTACATTGATTCAACCCTTTGTTTACCCTGTTTATGGTTTCACTGTGGCTTGCTTATCATACTCTTGTCTTCTTTTGGGTTTACATGACTAATTTCAAATTTAGGGTTTCCTGTTATGCACTTTCAATCTTTTGGCTTGCTTATCATATTCTTGTCTTCTTTTTGTTTTCCATGTTGTTATACCTGGTAGTATTGGTAGTATTGTTAGTAATGTTAGTATTGTTAGTATTGTTTACAACTGCATGCTCTAACTGACCTGCTCACATGGATTTTTCATAGTAATAGCTAGTGGTTGACGTAATTGTGGTAGATGGAACAATTGAGGATTAGTTCATATATATGATGAATATACAATGTTGAACAATGTTATTAAAATCACATATATACTATTTGAGGAACCAGGAGAATTAATTGCTGTAAATTCTATTCTTTTATGTGTAATTTTAGGGTCTGCTGAAAATTATAAACATAGTTGAATTGTATACGGGACTTATAAGCAAATTGAAGGTGCAAATTGAATTTAAGCAATCTGAGAATTACTTGTAGCTCAAATACTTTGCTTCATCTACTCTAGTGTGAGACTACATTCAAAGAAAAACATAAAAAGAAATTAACTAAACTGTTACAAATGTAAGAAAGTGTGAAATTAAAAACCTTGAGGTACTTGGGCATGTGTTGATATGTGTAGATCATCTACAAACTCAGCAGAATCTAAATTTCCTTCATGTAAACAAAGAAGATGATACTTGCCAATATTGAAATCCATATTCCCCTTCCTAAAGCAATTAGAGAAGCATGTTAAAGTTGATCCAAGCATGATTGTTTTTTTATCTACTGGCATGATTGTTTTAATTATGATTTTTTTTTTTACTATTTCAGGTATGATGTTCATAGTTCTATGATTCTACTAGTTGCATGTAATTGATTTGAGTCCATATAATATTATTGTGATGGACTCCCTTCTTTGCTTTTTTTTTTTAAATAGTTTTCAAATATGGTATTTGTTTGTAGATGGATAATTGTCTAACAAATCATAGACAAAGGGCATTGGTTGGAGCCTTCACTACAATTATCATGATTGTTGCATTTCTTATAGAGGAAATGCGTAAGGATAGGCGGGTACGGTACGTTGATCCTTCAATGTTCCGAGACCTAACTAGGAAGAAACATATGAGTCGTATTCTCAGGAGTGGGAGGGACTACTGCGTGAGCTACCTTAGGATGGATGTAGGCCCCTTCTTGCGTCTGTCGATGATTTTGCGTGACAAACATTTGCTTCGTGATAGTAGACATGTATCAGTTGAAGAACAACTAGCTGTTTTTTTACACATTGTGGGCCACAATACAAAGAATAGGACAATGAGGATTGAGTTCCTCCGGTCCGGTGAAACTATTAGTAGGTATTTCAACAATGTCCTCACGTAGCTATTTGCTCAGACGATGAGTTCATGAAGCAACCTACATCCGCTTGTCACCGTGAGATTGAGAGTAACCCTAGTTGGTACCCTTTCTTCAAGGTATTCATGTCAAGTATTTTTTACGTTTAAAAAAGTGTCAATTTATGTTGTTAAACAAAAAATAACTCCTGTAGTAACCATGTAGGACTGCATCGGTCTATTGGATGGCACACATATTACTGCATCTGTTCCCCCGCAAGACTTACCACCCTTCCGAGGTCGAAAGGGTCCAACACAAAATGTGTTGGCAGCTATTAACCCTGATTTAATATTCACATATGTTTTGGCCGGGTGGGAAGGCTCGGCGAATGACTTCACTGTATTAAGAGACGCATTATCGCGCCCACAACCAGAAGGGCTCAAAGTCATTGAAGGTAATATAACTATATCTTTACCCTTACAAACAAATTCATTGGTGAAAATTTGTTTCATAGTAATAGTTTGTTGTAGGTAAATATTACTTGGTAGATCTTTGGTTACAATTACTTCCATGAATGGTTTCATCGCTCCATACCGAGGAGTTAGATACCATTTGAAAGAACATAGTGGCCATGAACCAACCAAAATTTACGGTGAGCTCTTCAACTTAAGGCACTCAATGTTATGCGATCTAAGATTGAGCGCCAAGATTTGGCATCCTTAAGAATCGTTTCAAGATTCTTACATCTCAACCGTTCTTCCCTTATAAGACTCGTGTTCATCTAGTCCTAGCGGCTTGTATCATTCATAATTACATTGCGGTGTCGATCCGAATCGACCGCGATCATGCAAGATGGAATAGAGCAAACTGAGGAAGTTGTAACTACATCTCAACCGAGATCACAGAGGGAACGAAGGGAAGAAAATAGGCAATGGTTAGAGATACGAGACAAGATTGCCTACGAGATGTGGCGCCATTACATCGGTGCTTATTAGTGGTTTTTAGTTTCTGCATATTTATGACCTTATCGTTGAACTTTTGTCCTTATCATTTTATTATCTCCTATCGTTGAACTATGTTTATTGCTGTAGAGCATTAGAACTTTGTGCTTCTTAAGCTTTATTAATTCTACGCCTTGTTTCTGCTTTATTTATTTTATGCATTGTTACTGTTCTGTTGTATTTTTTAATTTGCTTGATGTTAACTACAAGAAAAATACCAATTAGAAACAGCAAAATCCGTTTCTAATCCGTTTCTAAATCGGATTAGAAACGGATTAGAAACGGAAACTGTCCGTTTTTAAAAAGCCCGTTTCTAATTCATTAGAAACGGAATTTCAATTCCGTTTCTAAATTAGAAACGGATTAGAAACGGATTGAATCACAATGGATTTGTGTCAATCACAATGGAGGGCAGTAGTACTTCCAGACCTAGAGCAAAGAGTGGATCCAAGAACAAGCGTTGGTCAACTGCTGATTCTAACTTTGTAATATCAGTGTTGGTTGAGCAAGTTAATTTAGGGCTGAAGTGTGACAAGACCTTCAAGAAGCCAGCTTTTCAGCATTTGCCTTTGGTCATTAATGCAAAGTTCAAGACTGATTATACTCCGGAGAATGTTGAAAATCATTACAGGACTTTAAAGATTAGATATGCAGAGATAAAAAAAGCAAGGGACCTGAGTGGTGTTGGTTGGGATGATAACCTCAAAATGATCACTCTAGACCCAATGGTTTGCAAGACATACACAGATGTAAGTCTATATCATTTTCATTTAGTTCGGTTTCATTTCATTGGAAGCATTTTTTTTCCACATAAACTTCATAATCAACTGATTAATTTGTAGGCACATCCAGCTGCGAAACCCTTTATCAACAAGCCGATAGAAAATTATGAAGGTCTAAGAATGATATGTGGTGATGATCAGGCTACTGGGTCCTATGCGACGTCAGTTTATTCCGACTTTGCTAGTAGGATAGACACAGATGACGGGCGTAATGACAACATGGAAGAAAGCCCGGATGAAAACAGTGAAGAAGATGGGGACGGTAGCCCACCCACACCCCCACCAGTTGCTGATACGCCCCCACCTGTTGTTAATGTGTCATCCACTAGTAGAGCTCGACGTCCAAGCAAGAGAAGTAGGGTAGAAAATGAACCTAACATCGGTGATTTGATCAATTCTGTGAATAGGATGACCTACGCAATTAAGAACCCAACCCAGTGGTACGAGAACTTATATGAAAAGGTTATGGAGGTTGACGGCATTGAGAAAAGGTTGAAAGCAAAGGTGTTTGATTGGTTGTTCATACATGAAAATGAGGGGAAGATGTTTATGGTCAAGGATAAGGACCTGAGACAAACATGGATGGAGGAGTTTCTCTATCAGATTAGCTGAAATCTGGATTCCCAATGCTGGCCTGGATTCACTTGCACCTTTTTTCCTTACTTGCATGGACTGCTTTGCCTTTTTTTTTTTTTTTTTTGCAAACTATCTTTATTTCTGCTGAACTTTTACCTGCTTTCAGTCCTGTTTTTCTGTGTTTTTTGCTGGTCTGACCTGTTGAACATTTTACCTGTTTTCATTTATTTGTTTGTGTGTTTATGCTGAACTGACCTGCTGCATTTCTAATATTCTGAGTTTATGTGTTTATGTGTTTATGCTGAACTAACATGCTGAACTTTTACTTGCTTTGATTAATGTGTTTCTGTGTTTCTGCTGAATTGCCTTGCTGAACTTTTACTTGATTTGAATTATGTGTTTATGCTTTTCTGTTGAACTGCCCTGCTGAACTTGGTCCTGCTTTAATTGATGTGTTGTGTATTTTCTTTGAACCGACTCAATTGAACCTTTTATGTATGCTTGTTTAGAGCTTAATTCTATTGTGATTCACTACTGTTTGCATACAGGTGGTTGCCTATTTATGGCTATTCTTGCATGTGGTGGCCTATTAGATGGCTATGATGACAAATCATGAGGCGCATTGAGGCATAGAGACAATTGTGAGGAATCCATTACTATATTTTGCTTGCTCCCTTCTGTTCTGTTGGCATTGCTTTTTTCTTTCTTTGATTGCCATTCGGGAAGTGTGGCGAGGCAGATGGGAGGCCAACTTGGCAGCCACTGCAGCCCATTCCAATGACTTCAAGTTTTTTGTTGCATTCTTCTTTTCGGGTAGTGTGGCGAGGCAGTTGGGAGGCCACATTGGCAGCCACTGCAGCCCATTCCAATGTGGCCTCAATCCTTTTGTTGCAGCATTCTTCTTTACTTACAACTTGCATGTTTTCCAAACAAAATTGATTTATTAGAGGGGAGCAAGCAAGGTACGATACCTCATGCCGATGATAGAGATCCATCATGAACTGAGCCATGTATATGTACATCAAATTGCATGAATGTTGGGCTTAAGTTGGAAATTTGTTCTGAATTGTTGTTTTGGATATGTGTTAGATTATCTGTAACTTTATGGAGTAGTATGCATGCTTGGCGAAGTATGCTGGCAATGCAGGTAATGCAGGTAATGAGGAAGTGCAAGGCTATAACCAAGTCACAAAGCAAAGTCTAGGCAAACTCTAGATCAAAGATCGCGACGCTAAAGAAAATTCTAAGAGTAGGAGCAGAGACTAAGAAAGCAGAAGCAGCAGCAACCATGAGAACCATGAAGTTTTGCCTTGAATGGTAGCATCCATCAATGACTCTGAAATCCATTCCCTTCACCCTTTTGTCTCAATCTCACATTCTGATCTGTGTATAGGGAAGATGGGAAACTGCAGTGATTTTTTATTGGATATACCTTCAAGTTCTTCAAGATGTTGCTGCTGATCCAACTGTGTGTATATGGAAGATGGGAAACTGCAGTGTTTTTTTTTTGATGTAAAAAAAATATGTTTTGCTGCAGATTTTTTATGTATGTTTTAATTAAAAATTACAGTATGTAACTTGGAATGATATGTTGTTAGAACATGCAAATTGGAAGTTTGTAGTGTATCTGGTGGATAAATAAAATTTTTGTTTGATATTTGAACAATCTTGTGATTCCAGGTCCATGTCATCTTCTTTAATACTGTTGTGATTGCATTGTTGTTTTACTGTTGTAGAATTTGTGTTTGGTTCAAGTGAATGGAAAAGTTTGTAGTGTATCTAGTGGATAAATAAAATTTGTTGTTTTTCTGTTGTATAATTTGTGTTTGTGTTTCCAGATTCAAGTAAATTTTTCTTTTGTATAACATGTAAATATATTTATTTTTAAGGATTTATGGTTGTAAAATTGTGTGACATCATCAATTATTAATTCTTTTATAAAATATGAATTATCTTATATAATATTACAACTATAAAATATATTTGGTCTTATTACCTTTAACTGGTTTAAATAAAATAGTTAAATTGTAGAATGTAATTCTATTCCTAATGTAATAATCAAATACTTATAAATTACAAAAAGTTTGTAAAGGGGGTAATCTCACCATTCAAGGAAGTGGTGACTATAAAGCTACACTAGAACCAAACATCCGTAACTCAGGAACTTACTTCTAAACCTCTACTTCCATTTAACCAAACAACTAAGCGCAGAAGTGGTTCTTCACTTCCGCCAACCAAACACCCCAAACTCTAACTTCCATATGGAACTCAGAATTCCATGGAAGTGTCACTTCTGGACTTCCATGGATTCGGTGTACTACCGCGAACCAAACACGCCCTTAGTGGACTATTGTTTGAAAAGTTGGCAATACTAATATTGCATTATCTTTCAAAAATAGACGAAATCTTTAGTTTAATACTCTAAAAGAACATTAGTTGCAAAACAAAATTCAATTTCCAAACATATCTTTTTCCAAATACCTATGATATTGAGCATGATCTAGATTTTTGAATATGACGTAGTTATTATATGTATACCCAGATAAGGATATTTAATAGAACAAAGTTTTCAAAGTATGTGATGGGTATTTCGTTTTAATAAATTGAATAAATTATAAAATGAATTAATTTATGATTAACTATTAAAAGTGGTTTCTTTTTTAATGTCTCAAGTTTTCAAAAAATATATAACAAAGATGTAATTTTACTGAGGGGATATGCATACCCATTATATCTGAGATAAGTTTTTAGGTATCCACTTTTAAAAGATAAATTGCACCCATGGCCACAAAACTACTCGGGTTATAAGGCTATGGTCACAAAAAAAAAAAAATTCGTATAAGAAAAGTCATAAAACTTTAGTCCAGTTGCATGTAAAGCCAAAATAGGTGAATTTTCGGCGAACCTAACCCTAGATCCACTTCTCTTCACTTTCTTTCTTTCTCCCGATGTTAATGGCTTCTAAGAGTTCTTCAAGCCATTCGAGATAAGACGGGAGGACGTTCGATTTCGGATCCAACAACATCCTCTGCTCCTATGACAACTTCGGCCCTCAGGATCTATCCAACAAGAGGCGATCTGATCAATCGGCGAAAGTAAATCCCTCTATCTCTATGGCCACAAAAAAAATGTGTCACGGACATGACATTTTATAAACAAATATATCCACGTGTCAATGACACATCGGTAGTTTTGCCGGAGATTCACCCATTTTGGCTTTACATGCAACTGGAGCAAAGTTTTATTACTTTTCTTATACGAAAAAAAGTTTTGTGGTCATAACGTTATAACTCGAGTAGTTTTGTGGCCATGGGTGTAATTAACCACTTTTAAAATTTGTATTTTGAAACCAAACATGGCCTCATTATCTCAAACATATATATCCGTCGGTGACTTGGTATTGAAAAATCAATTTTTATGTTCTCCCTTTTTTTGGTAATTAACGGGCCTAACATTAATTTGGTATGATATCCAACTTTGTAGTGTAAACCTCCAAAAAAATTGGGTTTAAAGGGAATGATGTTAATATATATACACATATTTGCATAAATAAAATAATTTGCATATAAATAGTCAAATAGTTTGTATATAAATAGTTTTGCGGATGAGGTTATTTTAGATAAATTCTATTTTTTTTTTCTTAGGTTTTTTCCATGCAATTAGTATCTTTAGAACTTCAAATTTTTTCCCCAAGCATTAGCTTTGCAGCCTTTGTAAAAGAAAATGTTTGGGAGAACTAAGAAGGAAAGAGAAAAAAAAAGTTTAATCAAATTTATTCAGTTAAAAGAATTTTAATTGTATTCACTCAAGGAGAATTAAGTATACAATAAATTGTGTAAAATTGCTTAAAATTATCTATTTTATTCATAATTTGATATTGTTCTTATTTTTTATATAAAAGTTAAAAAAAAACATTCTATTTATGATAATAGATACATTCAGTAAAAGGTACATTCGTTCCTTGGTAACTCCAAGGTGTGTATGCATCATTAGACATCGCTCTCTATCGCCAAGGTATCCTAGGGTCCTCGTTGCCCCCTACTCCTCGCCATGGCATCTCCCAAGGTATACATTCATCCGAAGGATTGTTCAATTGATTTTTATCACATAGATCATTCTTCAAACATTTTCTTATTTTTTCTAATATAT
Source organism: Dioscorea zingiberensis (assembly GCA_026586065.1). Classification (NCBI taxonomy): domain Eukaryota; kingdom Viridiplantae; phylum Streptophyta; class Magnoliopsida; order Dioscoreales; family Dioscoreaceae; genus Dioscorea; species Dioscorea zingiberensis. The sequence continues at coordinate 66,413,307 of CM048818.1, read as the reverse complement.
AAATAACATTAAACATTTTATTCTCACCAACATAGCTCATCTTTGTATAGCTCATCCTCGTGATGTTATTTGTTGTTAGTTCCTTTGAGAAGCCCTGGGTAGTGAACCTCTATCAAGAAAGAAAGCCAAACAATGCAACTCGGATCAAAATTAAACATTTTTCTGGTGGCATCTCCCAAGGTGTACATGTTAGAAAAAAAATATATATATATTTATATATATTTAATTTTTGGGGCCACACATGTAATAATTAATGTGTTAAGCCATTATTTAAAAAGCCATTATAAAGTGATCAATTAGGAATGATACATTGACTAAGGCATAATATTCATTAAATATTATGTGTAGATACCCATAAAGTAACATTTCAAATTCTATGAGGGATGGAATTTGAAATGTTGCAAACCTATTAAATTTTGTGAGGGGTGGAATTTGAAAGGTTAGATACAATTACGTAACTTCTAATTTGAGGGGTTATATAAAGGATAATGGTCCCCAATTGTAGAGAAGTTTTGATAATTCTCTTCATCCCCATCGGAGAAGAAACTAAGGAACTACTCCAAATCTCTACGAGTTGGAAGATCCATTGCTCAAAGATATCTCAATCTCTTAGTAAGATCCGATGGATTCATCAGGTACTCTTCCGTTCTAATTTCATCATGAATCTTGCATGGTTTTGGATTGAATCCATAGATTTATGTGATATGAATTATACAACCATACATTCATAGATCAATTCTTCAAACATTTTCTTATTTGTTTAATAAATAAACAACTTCTAACATTTTTTTCTCATCAACATAACTCATCCTCGTGACATTATTTGCTCTTAGTTCCTTTGAGAACCCCTGGGTAGTGAACCTCCATCAAGAAGGAAAGCCAGGCAATGCAACTCGGATCGAAATTAAACATTTCCTCATCTTTTTTGTTCATTTTTTCACTCAATTTCTCTAAACTTGTATCATCAAACCTGTCCATCAAATTATAAATATCACTTTGAAAAATTGGTCCAAGCATTATAAATAAACTAGAAAAACAAGGGTAAATATAAAAATTAAAGAGAATTTCTTCAAGTTCTTTCATCACATGCTCACCTTCCTTGCATAAAAGTGTATGGCACATATGCTTTGGCTAGTATAAGAGCGCAATTGTACCTATCATTGAGACTTTCACAGTAACTCCCCTTTGATCTTGAACAAAACAGCTTAGCCAATAACCACAGAACCTAAACAAAATTGTAAAATTGAGCATTGATCTTATAATTAAGTGTATGTCTACGAAAATTGTGAAAATTGTTCGATTTACACCCAAATATTGAATATAAATTATATAAAATCTCAACTTGTTTGTTTGTTATTTTTTTTTCTTTTGACTAAGGCGACAAGCACTCTCCCGAGAATATCATCAAGGGACGTCATATCCAATGCACACATAACACCAAAGTTCTCACGTCTGGCAAATACTGAAAGCAACCCGGTGTCCTTCACATGGCTGAACACCCAAAGGTTTACGCCAAGAATGTCCCTCACCTGCGTGTGGATTCAAACTTGAGACCTTCCCATGAACGAACCTCTTAATAGGGGACCATGATACCACAAGACCTGAAGGCCTTTGGTTAAAATCTCAACTTGCAAATCAAAACAAAAGATTTCAAATATATATTATAGATTGAATGTGAATATGAAGATATTTGAGCCCCAAAAACACACAAAACACACACACACAACACACACACACACACACACACACACACACACACACACATATATATATATATATACCAACCTGAAGAGGCAGCTTGTGAATCATTGCCATATACATGTAAAACATAACCATTGATGGCATGAGGAATGGCCTTGGTACTCTTATTGGCTTTGCATCTTTGGTGGTGCATGGGTTCATTGAAAAATACTCATAAAATGATTCACTAACAAAACCAAGCTTCACTGTGTTACTATTTGATGAACCGACATGGTAGATAAACATTCCATTTTGTTCAGAACGAGTGCCCATTGTTGCCAACATTGCATTCACCACCATATCTGCAGGTATCTGTACATGTGGAATTTTTTTTTATTTTATTAAAGGTTTTAATAAAAATAAATATGTAAGAAAGATTACAAACCAAATCCAAAATAGCATGCTGTGTTGCAGGGAAGAACTGTAGTTGTCCAGTGCCATAAGAGACAAAGAGTTTGTCCATAGTTCTGCAGTTATTAATGATAAATTTTAGCCCTATTAATTGCGTTTAAATAATAATAATAATTGATGCTTAAATAAGTTTAGATAAATCAAAGACTTTGTACTCTAAAACATAAACCCTAAACTTTAAGCACAAGCTGAGATGGTTTAATTATTATTTCATATTTATCAATTTATTAAACATGTTTTCATGTTAAATTATAACTCCACCTATGTGAGCGTATACGAGCATAAATGTTCCAAACCTGGATAAAGAAGAAGGGTTGCGATAGGTTGACACCCAACATAAAACTTTGTCAAACACCTAATATGAATTCTCTACACAAATATAACATTGGTACGTGCCCACCTAGGCACACGTTGCATCAGCACCCGGGTGTAGTGTTAAATAAGCAAGAGGTTCCATCACATCGAAACGTGGGTGCGATGGAGTATATGCAAGGGTTCCCACATCATGGACTGGTGTGGGTAAAAAAGTTAGTCTCGCGACATTGGCGCCCGAATGTGGTGACAAATAGGCAAGGGTCCTCACATCTTAATGGACTGGTGTGAGTAAAGAAGTTAGTCTATGAGAGTATGATTAGGATCGGTAGTTGGAATATAGGGGCTTGACAAAAAAAGTCTATGGAGTTAGTAGACACTCGATAAAAAGGAGAATGATAGATATAGTGTGTTTGCAAGAGACTAGGTGGATAGGAAATATTGCTAGAGAGATCGATAACACAGGTTATAAATTATGGTACTGTGGAAGGGATAAACAGAGGAATGGGGTGGGAATTATTGTGGATCAAAAATTAAGGACAAAATGGTTGAAGTGAAAATGGTAGGAGATATGATTATACATTTGAGACTAGTGTTAGGGAAAGAGACAATCAACATAGTGAGTGCGTATGCTCCTCAAGTAGGTTTAGGGGAAGAAGTTAAGGTTAAGTTCTCGAAAAATTTGGATAGGGTAATTTTAGGATCCCAAGTGAGCAAGAACTTTTTATCAAAGGAGATCTTAATTGGCATGTGGGTAGAGTTAGTGATGGTTACAAGCAAGTTTATGGAGGTTATGGGTATGGCAATAGGAATAAGGAAGGAAAAACTATTTTAGATTTTGCTTTGCTCAAATATTGACCAACACTTGCTTTAGGAAAAAAGAATCACATTTGATTACCTTTAAGAGTGGGGGTAACTATAGCCAGATAGATTTCCTCCTTACAAGAAGAAGGGATAGGTCTATATGGAAAGACTACAAGGTTATATCTAGCGAGCTCTAACTATCCAGCATAGATTAGTTGGGTTGGATGTGAATAAAATGGGTATAGTGAAACAAGAAAGGAGGGTTAGGGAACATAAATAAATTAGATGGTGCGCTTTAAAAGGGAATAACCAATAAAATTTATGAATAAAATATTAAAAAAGGCAGTTGGAAATATAGAAGATGATGCAAACATCTTATGGATGGAGATAACGAATCATATTGAGAAGGTAGGAAGTGAGGTCTTAGGGGTTTCTAAGGGACTAATACCTCGACCACATGAATCATGGTGGTGGAATGAAGAGGTACAAAAGGCTATTAAAGAGAAAAGATTAGTAGAAGAAGTTATCCACGGCTGAGGATGGGGAAGCCTTTGAAAAATATAAGAAGGCAAAAAAAGAAGCAAGAAAGCGGTTAATTAGTAAGGCTTGAGGTAAATCTTTAGCCGATTTATATCAAAAGTTGGGGACGAGAGAAGGGGAAAAAGAAATGTATAAGATAACATAGCTAAGAGAAAAGAAGGAGAAGGACCTGAACCAAGTTAAGTGAATTAAGGATGAGTCTCAACAGTTCTTGACAGGAGATAAGGAAATTAAGGAGAGATGGAGAAACTATTTTGATCACCTATTCAATGTAAGTCATAAGGATAATTTTATAGATCTTTATGCATCAGTAGTGGAGAGGAACCTTAGCTATACACGTAGAGTCAAACCAAGTGAGGTCAAGGAGGCACTTAAAAACATGAAGGTTGGAAAGTTTGTAGCCCGGATGGTATCACGATTGAAGTTTGGAAGTGTCTTGGTGAAGTGGGGGTATTATGGTTAACCAGAATTTTCAAATCTATATTAAAAGGGGGAAATATGCCAAACGATTGGAGAAAGAGTATTCTGGTCCCTATATATAAAAATAAGGAGGATATTCAAAATTACACAAACTACCATGACATTAAGTTAATGAGCCACATGATGAAACTATGGGAGAGGGTAATAGAGTATCAACTCAAGAATATTACGAAGGTGTTAGAGAACCAATTTGGCTTTATGCCTAGTAGATCTACAACAGAAGTCATTCATTTGTTAGAGAGTTTGATGGAGATATACAGAGAGAAGAAGAAGAAAGATCTCTATATAGTTTTCATTGACCTAGAGAAAGCATATGATAGGATACCAAGACAAGTCCTTTGGTGGGCGTTGAAGAAGAAAGACATTTATGTTAAATATATAAATATCATTAAGGATATGTACGAAGATTATGAGTGTGAGATCAAGGATCGACCTTGAGCCCATACTTGTTTACTCTAGTAAAGATGACATCCCATGGTGTATGTTATTCGCATATGATATTATCCTAATTGATGAGACTAGAGATGGAATTAATCAAAAGTTAGAATTGTGGAGGAACACTCTTGAGAGTAGAGGCTTTAGGCTTAGTAGAAGTAAAACAATATATATATATATATATATATATATATATATATATATATATATATATATATATGTATATATGCATTGTAGTTTTAGTCAAAGTAGGAGTGATGAAGGGGAAGTGATACTAGGTGGGGTAGTAGTGCATAAGTGTAACCATTTTAAGTATCTAGGTTCCATTTTTCAGGAGGATGAGATGATAGATGAATATGTATCCCATAGAATCAGAACAGGATGACTGAAACGGAGAAGTGCTACCGGTATGTTATGTGATAGAAGATGCCTAATAAAGTGAAAGGAAAGTTTTATAGAACGACAGTTAGACCAGCTATGTTATACGGGAGCGAGTGTTGGGTAACTAAAATTCAACATATTCATAAGATGAATGTGGCAGAAATGAGGATGTTAAGGTGGATGTGTGGTCTTACAAGATTGTATAAGATTAGAAATGAACACATTCTACAAAAAGTGCATGTTGCACCAATTGAAGATAAAATAAAAAGAATGGCATTTGAGATGGTTTGGACACGTACGTTGTAGACCCCTAGGTGCCCCGGTTCGAAAATGTGATAGTTTGGTAATATAAGGTAAAGATGGGTAGAGGTAGACTGAGGATTATATGGAGAGATATAGTATCTAAGGATCTATGTTTATTAGATGTTGATCCGGATCTTTTCTTTGATAGAGCTGCATGGAGATAGAGAATTCATATAGTCGACCTCATCTAGTATGGGATTAAGGCTTAGTTGTTTTTGTTTTCCCGTGAAATTATATATTACATTACTCATTTGAACGAATGGTAAAGTACTTTTGAATATATAATAATAATAATAATAATAATAATAATAACAATGAAACGCTATTTATAGATTATAGAATTGTGAAGTTCAATATTTGTAATTCAATATCAACGCTTAATATATTTAAATAAATAAATAAATAAATAAAAGAAAATTATAAAGACTATCTCCATCGAGTTGAAATCAAGCAGTTCCAAGCTTTTTTTTTTTTTTTTTGAAAAATATAGACAACTCAATTTTGCTATGCTCGGCATGGATTGAACCCTGGTTGTGTTTGGTTGGGGGTTATCCCCAAGTGGGGATAGGAATAAGTTTTGAAAATTTTGAATTTTTTTGGAGGGAGTTTTTAAACCAAAGGTATTAATGATAAGATAGTGATGTGTTGCTTATGTATTGGTGGGTTATATTTTTAAATCTTAATTAAAAGTTTTGGCGGGAAAAATTTTTTATGGGGAATTGTATTGGGGGATAACCCTTGGGGATATCCCCCAACCAAACATGGCAAACTTTCAACTTCTTGAGATAGTGGTGGTAGGCTGCTAGCGAACTTTTTTCGTGAAAATTGCTCAATTTGAAGTTATTTTGATAAATACTTTGATCCCGACGTAGAAAATTTTCAGAAAAAACAAAAATGACATATGGATTAATGTGATGCTTTTATGAAACCATACCTGACTCCTTCAATCCAACCAGGGAATGGCTCTTTATACGTACTTATAATAATGGTTGGACGTAAAATTACAAGAGGGATATCATCTTTATTCATGCTCTCAAGTATCACCTCTCCCATTGCTTTTGTAAACGAGTATACATTTGGCCATCCAAACTTGTTTGCTCTAACACACACAAAAACAGATTCATTACTATCCAAACTTGTTTATATATATAGATTGGTTTCATTCAAGTGTTCTGACCTTTTCATTCCCAAGTCTCTCATGAAGAAGTTGATCTTCTTTTGTGAAGCATTATCATCTTTTAGTTCAAACAAACTCTTCTCAATGAGTGCAACCTCTGTCTCAATCTTTGTGTCATCCAATCTAACTGGGTTTTCTAATATAGTTCCTGTTTTTTCCTTTGTCACATAAGCTGCCATAAATAGAGAAACAATTATAAATCTCATTGAATGAATATGATTTTTTCTTTAAAAATATAGGATAAATTTAAAAAAAAAAACGTGGTTTCACATATTTACAAAATAGGGGCCGTGGTTTTTTTTCGAAAAAAAAACATGTGGTTTCAGGGATATGCAAAAAAGGGGTAATCTTTATATTTTGTTAGCCAAAAAAACTGGTTTGGGTCGAAGCTGTCTCCGGTTCAAGCCAATGGATAAAATCTTCTCTGATTGTAGATGGTGTTGAAGGTTTCCTCTCGAAGATTTCACCTGAAAAGGGACAAGAATATGCGCTTGTGAGAGGGAGGGAGGGCCTAGATGCCCAAGCCCGCTCCGACAGTCAAGTTAGTCAAGAGTTTATCGGGGAAGAAGGTATATCAGGAGGAGGAGGAGAATTTAGTCTCAGAGGGTCTATAGTTCCGAATGCACTTACCTTTACTCCAACACCCTTCACCCCTTATGGTGTTCTCTCTTGCCTTGGGACTTGGGCCCCGTCACATCACCCCCTTTTACCGTCTTGTCAGTGATCATAAGAGGTGGTATGCAGGTCATCCTTTTGCCCCTGAGGCGGGAGGGATCTTTCCCTGCAATGGAAAGGCAGCTCCTCTCAGGATCTGTGTCGCATTAATGAAGGGCGCTAGGATGTTGACACGTAGACAATGAGATCTGGGGTGTATCACTAGCCCCCCCTTCCCCCTTAAGTTCCCGAGGTCGCGACATCGGGATCTGCACAGAGGAGGGACGCCTTTTCTCATTGTTTTGGGAAGGCAGAGTCATACACTTGGTTTGTGAGGTTGAGCCGAGATGTTGGATTTAGGGTGTGGAATCAATGGTGACCGATGGGGGGTTGAAGGTGTCACAAGGACGTATCCACATCCATCTTGGGCATTCCGCCGCATTAATGGGCAGACACACCTTATAGTTTATCAATGTGTTTCAACTGAAAAGTAGCCCTGGGCGATGGCAACGACAATGATGAGAGGATCCCCGTCAATTTCGGTCTTGATGCTACTTCAAAGGCGAATCTCCGTTGTTGAAGCAAATCCTTGGGGCTTTTAACCTGAGGTCGCACTGGGGTTTCTTCCTCATTGTGCTAATTCGTCTTCTGTGAGAGCTCTCCCTGAGTTTCCCTTTTCTGTCTTCTCGCGCGTCTTCTGTTCTTCCTCAAGGTAATGGTGCGCTCTTCTCTAGTTGTTAGGGCGAGAAGCACCGCATCTGGGCCTTTAGGGGGTCGGTTTAGCTTCAGTAGGTAGCTTGTCTCCTTCGGTGAGCTTGACCCGTTAGCTCGCCGGAGTTTTATCAACCCCCTCCCCACTTTCACTTGTAGAATTTCTGGTCTCATGAGGGAGCAAACAAACCTCCCACAGGTAAGATAGCGGTTTATGTAGATACCCTAGATATTGGCCTCCGGCTTCCCTTTCCTGCCATATTTTGTGAAATTCTTGAGTACCGTAAGTTGTGTCCAACTCAGCTTATACCCAATTCTTGGAGGGTCCTGTGTGGATTTGTCATGGTTTTTCAGCACCTCGGGTATAAGCCCACCCTTCGTTAGTTCCAAATTTTATTTTCTATGAAGTCCATCTCGTCTCCTGGCCGGTATTGCTTCTGTGCCTAGGTCGGGAAGTCCTTCTTGGGCCCCAGTTTATCTTCTATCCATGAGTGAAAAGACAACTTCTTATTTGTTTCCTATACCCAAGCCTGGAAAGTAGCGACTAGTTGTGGTCTTTCCAAGACGGACACTTCTTGTGAAACCTGGGAGTCAGCCTAGAAGAAAGCCCAGTTGGAGGTTCTCTACAGTCTGCCCAAAATCCCTCTTGACAAACTGATCACCCCTGAGAATTTTTGAGACAACAGTCTTTGTCTAGCTATGGGTAAGGAACATTCTGTTTCCTCATCGGGATAGGGTCAAACAGCGTGCTGATGTTGCGCTTAATTTGCAGGTTCCCGGATGGATCTTAACGAGTTGGTGGGTCCCTTATTTCCGCAGCCGGAGCCGCTCTCGTGATACCCTTCGAAGGAAAAGAAGAGGAAGTCGGCCGGTGAGTCAAGTCGATTAGGGAAGAGGACCCAGGAGGATTGGTTCGAGGAACCAAAGGCTGACTCACTTTCTGAGGTAGAGGAACGGGTTCCCAACTTGGAATCCCCGGCTGCCGACGCCCCTGTGTTGTGGAGACTGCGGTTGAAGGGGACGACGACGTGGTACTAATAAGTTCTCAACCAATGCTGGAGATCCAGAGGTCTGCTCTTCCGAGCCGACTCCGGAAGGCACCAGCGTTAACTCTGGTAAATCTTTTACTTGATGATCTCAATCGATGTCGATCCCTAGGCGATACTGACTTTAGCCGTAACATAATCTTTTTAGAATATCACAATTTATAACTCATAATCAACCTAGCAAAAAATCATAATTGGTACCAGGAAGTGGAGCACTTCTACACAACATTTCCGCGTGAAAAGGAGATACCATTAATTTATGATTCGATAATTGGATAGACGGGAAAGCACCCCATGTGATCTTCCCTACACTACATAGCCTCATATATGAGCTGATGAGCACATTGTGGGTAGCAAGACATAACCTCTCACATGCATAATCCTTGCTATTGACGAGACCTTTATTAGAGGCCAGAATAGTTGAGCTTGAACAATTTACCAGATTTGTACAAGAGGAGAAAAGGGAGGGGAAAGACATAAAAGGTGGAAGCTCATAGCTATAGGAGCCTACACAATAAAGGCACTATACCGCTTCCTGTCGGACAGGGGCATCAGACCCACACTAAGTCCAGGTTTTTGGAAACAGTCGTGCCCTACTATGGTCAAACTCTTTGTGGGGGTCGTGGAGTGAGACTCACACTTGTGCTACCTCTATGAGGAAGAGGAAGAAACCATAGAACACCTTCCCATCCATGGCCACTATACGACAAACGTATGGTTGTACTTCACACAACTTTTCAACTTAAGCATCATCCCCCAAAAGATACAAGATCTTTGGGGGAAACATACCTTGACTCACTGCTTGCCAAAGTAAATCAAGAAAGGATAGGTCCCTCTCACTTTGGTCATGGCTTAGAATGTGTGATTGGAGCGAAATAGGAGATGTTTTCATGAAAAACAACGCTTTTTCATGAAAACAATCCATCACATATATTTCATAACTCTTTCCTGGTTTGATGTAGCGCATGCGTCCAAGAGGTCAAAACTGATCATTATGGAATCCATTGTAAAGAAAAGCCTAATATTCACAAAAGAGGAACCATCACCTCATCCCCCGGGGGCGGACTTTGAAGACACACAGGAGTAAGGAGGGTTTTCTCTACAAGGGCATGTGCACCCAATGTGTTAAATATTAGATTTTATGTACCCGGGCACTTTGTTGCTATTGTACGGACTACCATCTACTTAAATCAATGAATGTGGTTTATTCATTTTATCCACACACACAAAAAAAAAAATCACAATTGGTATAAATTTCTTGCTTTAAATATTATAATCTTCATTTTTATTATAAAAAAAAGAAATCTTAATTACTCATATCGACAGTTAGAGAAAGAGGCTACTTCTTAAGTATTCATGCATGCTCACCTGTTGAAACATGAAGAAGCATCTTTAATCTCTTACATCTTCTTGCAAACGCCAAGGCATTCTTTGCTCCTAATGTATTGATCCCCAAGGCAACATCATACCTACAATTTTGTTTTCAAGTATTATTAATTTTTTTTTTCCAAAATGATACTTTTTCTTTATTTAATTACCTCATTTAATTAAGTGTAAACATTATTATTACCTTTGATTGAAGCTTGTGTTTGCTGCTGAATTGACAATGACATCAACTTCTCCCCACAAAGTTTCCTTTAGATGATCATCATTTATGCCGAAATGTTCAAGGGTTACATCACCTGCCAAAGGGTAAACCTTGCTCCAAAAGTATGAGTCAAAGCTTCCACCATGCTCATTTCTTAAAACCTTGAAAACTTCCATTGATGCAATCTAACAAGGGGGAAGAACAAATGCACTCCACTTTGTTGTTGTTAAATCAAAATAGGAAATTGAATTTAATTAAAATAATTAAATAAATTATATATATATATATATATATATATATAATGCATGATAGGTAAAATTTAACATCGCTTTGGTCGCGTCATCTCCCATTTTGGCAGGAAAGATGCTTTAAAGATTTTAAAGAACATCAAAAATAAAATGTTTAAGATGTCAATTTTCATACAATTTGAGAACTTATGTAGCCTTCATCTTAACGGGTGAAATTCTAAACCGATGTAATTTCTATAAATTTTCACTCGTTAAGATTTAAGACCCAAATGCTCCCAAATTGTATGAAAATTGACATGTTAGTTTATTTTTCGATGTTTTTTTCCATCCATACGGTTGAAAATCCTTAAAACATGCTCAAAGAGCCAAAACTTTATAAGGACCCGAATTTTAACAAATGTTCCTACTTAATCTAACCTTATCGAATTTATATATATATATATATATATATATATATATATATATATATATAATCTTAACTTGATTTACTTGAGAAAAAGCTCAACGTGTCGAACAAGTCACACGAAAATCGGACACGAATCTGTTGATGAAACCTCGGGATTAGTGTGTTGATGATCCCAAGGTCTCATCAACGGATTCGTGTTTGATTGTCGTATAACTTGTTCGGCATGAATAGCATTGCTCGATTTACTTACCTCATTTTCCACTCTTTTCCCAGCTGAGATGGTATCATCAGCTCTCACCAAGAGGAAAAGTTTCTTCACATTGGGTTGGACCCTAAGCACCTTCTCCACAAACACTATCAAATATAAAAGCAAACTTAATTAGGAGGTAACCAATACCAATACCAAACGGAAAAATCAAACTAAAAGCTAAAGACATCATCAGAAGTGTCATATATGTTACACTTTGCTAGAAAGCCAGTTGAGCCAGTAACCAAGATGCTCTTGGCCTCTAGAGACTTCACAATCTCACTCACTTCCATCCTTTTCTTTTTCTTAAGTGTGACTAATATTTGTGTGTGCTTCTTGTAAATGGATGTACACACTGGAGCTAGCCTATGTTTATTTATAGAGGGATGCCAAGCAGTTTGATGAAAACATGTTAGCATAGGAGGGCCTCTACGTACGTTTTTGTTTAATTCCAATTTCCAACGACTTGTAGGTTAATATATCATGTGTCATTAAATTTAAAATATAGTTATTAGTTAGTACATAAGTTCATAAATAATTATAATAAGATATAATGATGAGAGGTAGGTGGAGAGTGAGTGAGAGGCCAATCTCCCCTCAGCCTCGGTCCCAGTATATATGGCCTCCCATCTATTGAATACCCTCATCTTTGATAATTGGATATGCACGAATTTCTCTTATGAAAATCAGGCTTCTTTTGATTTGGGTATCTGTGCTCTCCAACTTGATTTTTTCAGGCGCATTCACTACAACAAACCAAGATTAAAAAAAAAAAAAAAATCAATATCTCGAATTAATTTAGTGTAAACATGCTTTTATCATTAAAACATCTTAAGAAAAAACATAATGATGATGATAATTTCTTCATTGCATTCAATAAATTTTTTTTTGAATAATAAGAATAAATCATATTTCATTAAATTTAAAAGATAATTAGTACATAAGTCCATAAATAATTATATATAATAGAATATAGATAGGTAGGCGGAGAGCAAGTGAGAGGTCAATATCCCCTGGTCCTTGGTCCTGATTTATAGCCTCCCATTATTATGGCATCTATTGTATAACCCTCATCTTCGGTGGTTGGATGTGTTGGAGCTTCTCTTGTCAAAATCAAACTTCTCTTGATTAGGTCTCTATGGTCTCTAATTTGGTTCTTTTGGATTCATTCACTGTATCAAACCAAGATAAAAGAAATAAATCAATATCTCGAATCAATTTAGTCTACGCTTTTGTCATTAAAACATCTAAAATAATTTAAGTTATACATATTCACAGTTTCGTGCTTGGTGCATTTTTTCATTATAAAAGAATATTAAAAACTTGTCCTCATTAATGCTCAGGTCTTTGATAGAGGTTGTGGATATGAAAGAGGATTAGGGTAGTTTGAGTATTGTATAACATTTCTTAGATGTGTATCTCATTGTTAAAAGAAACCATATTAAAAACTTGTACTTAAATTTTTTTTAAAAAAAAATAAGTGAATAAACTATAATTTATTTATGGTGATAATAGGGGTCCCATACAATGCTCGGACGGAGGGAATATATAAATTACAACATGTTTGCTCAATGCCCTTAACATGTTTGCTGTTACTCCTGCACACAGTAATGGTGCAGCTTGTTCTGGTGTTAGTTTCTTTGGTATGTTAACCACAAACCTAAACGGTAATTATATGTGTTAAAATATGTTTGGTATTTTAGATAGACTAATTAAAATAGGTGCTTCTGAAGTGCTAAGGGCTTTTTTTTATTTTTTGACAAAAACGACAAACACCTCCATATGGGAAGTTAAGTAAGTGTACAAACGGGGCAACTTGATTCTATATTAGTTCACAAGTGAGTATCATCACCCACGCTGATACTGATTCTTGTGTTAGTCCAATGTATAAATATCACCGGGATCCTCACATTTATAAGAAATGTGGGGATTCTGGCCCTGATTCTTCCAATGCTATAACCCCACCCCACACTTTAAGAACGCGGATACCAATAAGTTTAGATGTCGTTGGTTGCTAAGGGTATTTTTGTTGAGAAAAAATAGAATATTTTTGCCAGAAAAGGAAAAAATCTATTGTTTTTAAACTCTAAAAGTGTTTATTTCATACGCACCTGCTTAAAAGTTTTGACAAAAACAAAATGAAAAACTACTTATTTTATTATTTTTTTGGTAAAAATTAAACAAGCCATTAAAACATAGTTATAAGTATTTTTAAAAAACCAATCTTCATAAAGAAAGTTGATAATTCTTTCCCTCTTATAAAGAGAGGTTAAACGCCAGAATCACGTTTACAGCATGCTCCAAAATTCCTAATGGCTTGTCCATATTTATCAAAAATAAATAAATAAAATAAAAATAAAAATAAAAGGATGATACAAAGAAACAACTAACTTGTGATGCACAATCATGATAGATGCAAACCTGCCTCGAGTGGGTTGACCATCCACATCAATTCCGTTGTAGGTGAAGACCGTTTTGCTATAATATTGCTCTCTGTTGGACTTACAAGAAGTGCATTCACCTTAAGATCCTACAATATAACCAACACCCACAATATCCCTGACCTTAAACCTCGCTTCCGACTCCTTTCCCACCTCCATCACTTCTCCCACAACCTCATGCTTTTAAAAATTAAAATAAATAATTTATATATAATAGATTTTTAAATTAAAAAATAATTTAAAATTTCAAAACATATAAATGGAGATAATTAACTAGGGTAGAAGGTCATATGGATCTCATTCCCCATTTGGTGCACATGCAGCACATCTGTGTGGTCAAGTCCATAATAGAGCACTGTCAGCATCACATCTTCCCGGCCCATGTCCCTGTATTAAAAAACATACATTATTTATTTTTAATATACTAATAAACATGTCATTTTTGCTCATCAAGTATAATCTAATTAATTTTTATAAACTAATTAATAAATAATTTTCTTTTACTTAAAACTGATGGACTTATCTTCATCGTTAAAAAACAGTAGCACTAATCAAATTTTTTTGGTTGCTTATTAAGACAAGATATTATTTCGAAACTAACAACCGAATAATTAACCTAAAAACTTGCTACTTATTCCGTAAGGACATGCGAAACCTGGTTTTGGGATTAAGAATGTTTTAATCCCTTATTAATCTTAATAGTCAGAAAACTAAGTTTAGAGTGTATGGCATATGTTGACCGGAAAATTGGGTTAGCTGCATGGACTGCCTGCGTCTCTGGTAAATGGATGATGTCTTCTCCACTGGAAGATGAGGTTGTAGGTGTTATCCTCACGAGTTCACCTGTAATGGGGACATAGAAAAGGAAACCGGTGAGATAAGGTGGGGCTCTGATGCTCAAACCCGCTCTGACGGTTAAGTCAGGCAATAGTTAAGACAGCTTGCTGGAGAATAAGATGGAGTTTAATTTGTTTGCTTTTCTTCCCTACCTTCCCTTATAGCCCTTCTCTCTATGTATCCCGTTTCGCTTCTTGGGACTCGGGACTGTCTCATCAACCATCATGAAAGAGTGGTTTGCTCCCCTTTTTAACTCTTTGGGCGACTTCGCTTTGTCCCATGTTCGTCTCTTGGGAACTGCGCCGCATTAATTTGGAGGTCAGGGTGGCGACACGTGGTATGTGAAATCCGCAGTCCCTCCCGAATTCCCAAGGTCTTTATGGCCTCGGGTCAAGTTACGAAGTTCGTAGATCCCACCGCTGGGGGAGGGGAGGGGAGTGTGAGGGTGAGTGTGGGGGGGACAAATTGCCTCTCTTCGATTTTCGCACCGCATTGATGACTAGACATGTTCCCCCGCGTTTTGAGGCGTGTCTCCCTATGCAGTCGTTGGGTGCTGTAGTAGGGCAAACAATGATTACTGTTTATATATAAAAATGTATATATATATATATATATATATATATATATATATATACATTGAAAATAACGGGTGCCCATGTTTGAAGGGCCAATAAGGAAATATTATGATTATAAATTCAAATGTAATATTTTGAAATATCTTGAAATTAAAATATTTTAATTTCAAATAAAATATATATATTCAGTCATATCTCGAGGTAAGCTAAGGACATAGATCCCAAGCCACCCAAGATAACCCGAGAACAAATATCTCGAGGTGATCTCAAATTCCAAGATAGCTCGAGAATGTATATCTCGAGGCGATCTCAAATTTCAAGATAGCATGAGATCATTTATATCGAGGTGTTCTCAAATTCCAAGATTCCCGAGAATACAAATCTCGAGGTAATCTAAAAAAATGCAAATCCTAAAATAATCCATGGCACAGATCTCGAGGCAAATCCAAGACAATCCAGGGGAATAAATCCCGAGGTAAATCCATATATATATATATATATATATATATATATATATATATATATATATACACACACACACACAAGTGCAACCGACAGCACCATATCATCCTCTATATTATATATAATAAAATAATAAGAAAAAAAGGGAGCGATCTTATTCATAGCATAGAATAAAAAAAATTAAATTAAAATACTTATTTTATTTGCTTGGTGGGTGGGAGGTTATCGTTGAACCCGTTCCATTGCTTCTACGCGTCTCGAGGATAGACGTGGCCATTCTGAACCGAAACCGTGGAACCGAACCGAAACCGAACCGGGAAAAAACCGAACCGGAACCAGAAAAACCATAATCGTCATGAAACCGGAACCTGAACCTTCATACAAGGTTCAGTTTAGGTTCATGAATTTCAAAACCGTTGAAACGGCGGTTTGAACCGGCTCAAAGTTCAAATCTTAATACGTGTATTGACCGTTGTATACTTAATATCTGAGTTGGTATGTGACTGTGACGTCTGACTTGAGTTGAAAATTAAAATAATATATTTCATCATCATTAGACAAGTGGGTAAATGATGGCTATGGTATAACAAGCAATTAGCCAATTAGAAAATGTGGGAAAATGTGTATAATAAAAATAAAAGAAATACCTCAGCTTTGATTCCTCTATACCACGAGATGATATGTAGGCAACTTATTATTAATAATTTCAAGCTCTTTATTTTTTTATTTTTTTTCTCATATCGTATTTGTATTTTTTTTACAAATTATTGTATTGAATTTATATTTTTAATTTTTATATAAAATATTGTATTTAATTAATTCTTGCATTTTTGTAAAAAAAATATTGTACTTTTTTTTCCCACTTATCACATGATTCATGTTCATTTTTAATGTAAAATATTAGATTATTTGATTTAATAAAAAATTAAAATTAAAAAAAACCCAAACCGTCTAAAACCGGCCAAACCCGGAACCGCTTGAACAAAATCGCTAGAATCGGAATCTCAGAACCAACCGGCCAAGAACCTTGTCCAAAGGCTTTGGTTCCTGCTCAAGATTTTTGAACCCGGAACCGGCGGTTCGGTGAACTCAAGAATCACTGGCCACGTCTACTCGAGGATAATTCGGCCTCGATCACGAACTGTTGCGGGGAGGTTATTAAAAAGGTAAAAAAAAGGAGAAGACTAGAGACGGGGGGCGGCCAGGGAAAAAGCAAGGCCAGATCATCTTTTATGAGAGAAAGAAAGAAGGGAGAGAGAATCAAGAAAGTCAGTCCACGAGCAGAAAAGAAGCATGAGAAGGTGGTATTCTTCTATATAAAATATATTATATGAAATATAGAGCGTTAGAAATTAGAATCCAACCCAGAAATTTCTTGGAGATTCAAAAGACATAAATAACCTTAGGGTGCGTATAGTTCACGGAATGAGAATGAAAATCAGATTTGACGCAATGAATTAAAATGATACCGCTTTTGAGAATCCAGAAAGTAGTTATAGAGATGGTGATAAAATGACTCTTATATCCTTATATAAATAAATAATGTTATATATAATAATGAGGTATGTTAAATGATAACTAATTTTTAAATATTTAAATATTATAATTAATTAATGATTATAAATAAATATTTAAATAATTATTTTTTAAAATTATTAAGATTAAATATTTAATTTTATTAGAATATTATTGAATTCAATTAATTAATTACTTAATATATAATTCACAAGATATGATTAGTAATTATTATATATGTTTGAGCAAAAACTGACCACAATTTGAAACATGACATCCTCATCAAGATAAGATACAAATACAAGATAAGTTACTACTGATATTTGTTGAAACTGCTAAGAAAGATTCGTTGTTCTTTGGCTAGGCTTTTGTTTTTCATCTGAATCAGTTCTCATAATTGAAATGCTTTTTATTTAACAATATAAGTTACTGCCAAAAAAACACTTTTTATTTAACACAAAACTTTGTTCCCACATCACAACAACAATAACAACATCATCAGTTCTCATAACTGAAATGCAAACATGATATGCCTATCCTGGAATCCTGGATAGAGTTTAGGGACAAATGGGTAATTTATTGGGCCTGGAATCAGGGGCGGAATGACACTCCTCCATTTTTGGTTAATGATTTCTCTCTCATTCCCTCCAGATTCCCTATCCCAGACAGCCAAACGGGGGAGGAAATGATTCCATTCCATTCCATTTACCCAAACCAAATGCTCCCTTAGTCTCGAGGGATAGTGAGATCAAGACTCATAAAATAAAATTAAAATAAAAATGATGAAATATATTATATATAATGTATGAAGGCCTCCGGATTCCTTCTCTCTGCGTTTCTGCACCGCGACGCCGCCGTGCCACCGAGGCCCCTACACCTCTGCACCACCGGCCCCCTGCTGCCTCCATTGAAAGGGGCTCCTCTAATGATGCCGATACCCTTTACTTCTCTGGATTCGATTGAAGGCTGCTGAAACTCTCGCCATTGGATCTCATGGTGTCGATCCTTGCCGGCAGCGATGGTGTACCGCTTGAGGCCATCAGAGAAGAAAGGATCCTAGCAATCCTTGCAACGATGACGACGGAGATGAAGATGAAGACGAAGAGAAACTTAAACCGGGGCTCAACCCCTCGTCCTCTCTCTCCGCGACCGCCCGAGCCCACGATGGAGATTTCGAGCAATGGTGACCATATCGGGGTGGCTTAGTTTCCCACAGGATTCTTCATTGCCAGTTCTGTTCTCGATCCCGTTTGATGCCGGTTCATTTTCACAAACGCAGCAGCCTTATGCTTGAAAACCTTGCTGCAATCCAAGTCTAGAACTGAGCAGTTTTGTTTATAAGATAAAGCTTACTAATGGTGGAAGAAAAGTAATAATAGTCACGGACAACCTCATAAAGCTTCTACAGGTGGAGTGACGTGTGTTTTGGATTTGCTGCTGGAGTTTTGCTCTCGTGGTCTGTGAAAGCTTTGGCAGTGACAATAAATCTTGGTGAAATTGCTAAGAAGATGAAGAAATGAAAGAATTCAAGAGACCATGAAGTTGAAGAAATAAAAGAATTTAAGATGCCATGAAGGTTGTCTATGAGACAACTGTGTCAAATGAGCTGGAGATCAGAAAGGCCACCTTTGAGTGCCTGGTTCCCATTTCCTTGATGTATCTTGAAGTCTTGGAGCCTTACATGAAGACACTTTTCACTTCGACAGTAAATGCTGTGAGAGGCAATGAGGAACCTGTTGCACCTCAAGCTATTGAGCTTGATTTGTGATGAAGAAATTCAAATCCAAGAAGAATATGATGGATCTGAGACCGTGAGCTCAGGATCTCTCCACTCCCATTTTGTAGAAAAGGCTCATCTTTTGCTAGTTCTTATGTTGTTTAAGACTCTGTTGAAGTAAGAAGAGGATCAAGATTAAGATGATGATACTTGTGTTATACAAAAATACAAAATTATGGGGTTTGTTTTGCAAAACCTTTTGGAAAATTATTATATTTATCAAAACTTTATAAATATGAGGACCATAATGCAAAACATATTTTGGATTTTATCATAAAATCTAAAACCTCATATGTTGAAGGACTATTGTGAAAAACTTCAATTCTTATCCCGTTGAAAAGGTATCCGTTGAACAGAGGCACGTCTCGCCAAACGAGCGTGGAAGGAGAAAAGACAATTGATTTTTATCTCTAAGTTTCTGGTTTTCCTCTGATCTTCCTTTTTTGGATAAAAACTCTTGTCTTTTTGTCTTGTTTTCCTGCTGTGCTGTACCAACGCCAACTCTCGACCTCTTCTGGACTTGCACCACCAGAGGGAGGAAAAGTATCTCCGTCAAACATCGTCGTGGAAGCCTTGCACAAGGCGGCGAATAGTTTTTCTGGGACAGCCTATTCACGCGTTTCTCTGTTAATTAATTTCTGTAAGGCATCTGGTAAGCTTTCTGATTTTCTGATTAATTAGATTCACTACTTCCCTTGAATAAATCTTATCATGTTAGGTTTCAACTTTCACTTTGTTCCAAATCTGCAAATTAGTACATTGCTAGACTTAATTTATAGCATTATCACATATCTTATATATTTTATCTTTAAATATATTGTCATTTATCATGCTTTGAATCTAAAAACTAGTATGTCAGGTTTTATTTATAATGTTATTACATATCTTATCCTTTTAATCTTAAAATATTTTATTGCTTTGAATCTGGAAATCAGTATGCTATCAGGTTTTCTTCACAATGTCATTATCTGTTTGATCTTTAAATTTATCATTAATTATCATGTTCTGAATCTGCAAATGAGCATGTTGTTAGGTTTATTTTATAATGTTATAACATACATTATCTACTTGCTCTTTAAACCTGTTGCTAGTTGTCATAATCTAACTTTCCAATATAGCATGTTATTGAATCCTATTTATCATGTTGTTGTTATCTGTATGATGCTTAAATATTTCCCAGTTTATCATATTTTGATTATGCAAATTATAATAATTTGGGATGTTATTCATGATGCTATTATTTCATTTGTATCCATGATAGTTCAACAATCCAGAAAAACTACTTACTTTGCAATGGCATCTTCTACATCCCATGTGAACAATGATTTGATGAGGTCGGAATGATTCAGCGGTGAGAATTTTAAGAGGTGGCAGCACAAAGTCAAACTTTGGCTGACATCTCTTAACATGTTCTGGATCATTACTGCACTCCTTCTTCAGGAACCCTTGAACAACGATGAAGAGAAAGAGAGGGATGCAATGAATGTTTCGGCACTTAGGAGAATTCTCGCCGTTCTTTCGGACCAGCTATTTGATGTGTACATGCATTATACATCAGCAAAGGACTTGTGGGAGGCCCTGGAGAAAAAGTATGTTGTGTCTGATGCTGGTCAGGAATTTTACTTGGTTGAGAAGTACAATGATTTTCGAATGGTCTCTGAGAGTTCTGTCGTCGAGCAAGCTCATGAGCTCCAACTCATAGTTAGCAAACTCGGACAGTTTGGGTGTACCATTTCGGAAAGATTCCAGGTCAGTTCTATCATTGTCAAGCTTCCTCCCTCATGGAGGGATTTTGCGACCACTTTGAAACATCGTAGGGAGATCATGTCTATTGAGGACTTGATTGCCTCCCTTGATGTTGAGGAGAAGACGAGGGCAAAGGATAGCCTACTGCAGACACAAGAGTACCACTCCAAGGCCAACCTGGTTGAAGCAAAACAAAAGAGCTATCAGAAAGCCAAGACAAAGAACAAATTCTAGAATCAAAACCAAGAGCCCAAGCAAAGCACAGACTTCAAGAAGAGGAAAGACACTGCATGTTATGTGTGCGGCAAGAAGGGTCATTGGGCTCGAAATTGCGCTCACAGAAAGGACGAGCCTAAGAAAGAGGCTAATGTGACCATTTGCGAGGCCGGTGCTTCAGGGTATATGAATACGCCTGTTGTTTTCTTGGCATGTCAATCTACTGATTGGTGGGTTGACACGGGAGCTAATATTCATATTTGTTTTGAAATGTCTCTCATTTTCTCTTATCAGACCACAACAAGTTCCACCTTCCTAATGGGGAACAGAACGGTTGCATCAGTACGAGGGACATGTTTAGTCAAACTGAAGCTTACTTTAGGAAGACTCTCAACCTGAAGAATGTGCTGTATGTGCCGGAAATAAAGCGTAACTTGATAAGTGGGTCACTTCTGTGCAAAGAAGGCTTTAGGCTTATGTTTGAGTCCAATAATGTTATATTAACTAAATTTGGAAACTTTGTTGGTAAAGGTTATAAGAGCGGAGGCTTGTTCTACCTTTTATTCTGGAAAATTGTAATAACTCATATGCTCTTTCTTGCAATATGGATAATAACTCTGTCATTTGGCATTCTCGTTTGTGTCATGTTTATTATGATTGCATCACACGTCTTGGGAAACTTAAATTGATCCCTGATGTGGTTAAAGGTTCTAGGTGTCAAGTGTGTGTGCAAGCAAAGCAACCCCGCAAACCCTTTAAGAGTATTGAGGGGAGAAACACTTCACCATTAGAACTCATCCATTCTGACTTGTGTGAAATGAATGGAGTGTTAATCAAGGGAGGTAAGAGATATTTTATGACTTTTAATGATGATGCCACACGATATAGCAGTGTGTATTTATTGAAAACTAAAGATGAAGCACTAAACTACTTTAAAATCTATAAGGCAGAGGTTGAGAACCAACTAGAAAGAAAAATCAAACGGCTAAGGTCTGATCGTGTGGAGAGTATACCTCTCGAGAATTCATCCAATTCTGTGAGACTCATGGAATAATCCATGAGACGACGGCTCCGTACTCACCACAATCAAAATGGGGTGGCCGAGAGGAAAAACCGAACTTTAACGGGCTTGGTCAATGCTATGCTGAGTAGTTCAGGTTTACCTGAGGAATGGTGGGGGGAAGCCCTTCTTACAGTGTGCTTCGTCCTGAACAGGGTTCTCACTAAAAATAGTGAAATTAACCCGTATGAAGGATGGAAGAGAAGAAGAGCCAATCTCTCTATTCTGCGCACGTGGGGATGTTTGGCTAAGGTCAACATACCACAACAGAAAAAGAGAAAACTAGGACCCAAAACCGTTGATTGTGTCTTTCTGGGATATACACATAACAGTGCGGCCTATAGGTTCTTGGTAGTGGGTTCTGAGATTGGAGAAATTGCTGTTGATTCAATGATCGAGTCTCGGGATGCTTCATTTTTTGAGACAATCTTTCCTATGAAAGACAACACTGCAATTCCCCATGATGAGTCACCGCCCCCTGTATTTGTCCTTGTAGATGATACTTCTGAGAGATCTGAGCTCAAAAGGAGTAAGAGACAGAGGACTGCAAATCCTTTGGTGATGATTTTGTGATATACTTAGTAGATGACATTCCTACAAACCTTCCAGAGGCATATGCATCACCAGATGCAGAGTACTGGAAGGAAGCAGTCCGTAGTGAGATGGATTCCATTATCGCTAACGGTACATAGGAGGTCACTGATCTTCCTGCTGGGTGTAAGCCAGTAGGTTGTAAGTGGATCTTCAAAAAGAAGTTACGGCCTGATCGAACTATTGACAAGTTCAAGGCCAGACTTGTGGCTAAGGGGTTCACTCAGACAGAAGGTGAGGACTACTTTGACACCTATTCTCTTGTGGCTAGGACCTCGACGATCCGGGTGCTTATTGACCTGGCTGCTTCATACGGTCTCCTGATCTATCAGATGGATGTGAAAATATCTTTTCTTAATGGAGAGTTGGAGGAGGAGATCTAGATAGAGCAACCTAAGGGATTTGTGGTTCCAGGACATGAGAAGAAGGTATGTAAATTACTAAAGTCCTTATATAGTCTGAAACAAGCCCCAAAGCAATGGCATGAGAAGTTTGACAAAACTTTGACATCCGCCGGCTTCTGTGTTAATGAGGCCGACAAGTGTGTATACTACAGATTCAGTGGGACTTTAGGGGTGATGCTCTATTTATACGTGGATGACATCTTGTTGTTTGGGACTAACATTGAAGTCATAAATGACGTTAAGTCATTTTTGTCCAAGAACTTCGATATGAAGGATCTGGGAGAAGCGGATGTAATCCTGAACATCATGCTCATCAAGAGTGAGAATGGGATCACACTATCACAATCCCATTATGTGGAAAAGGTCTTGACTCACTTTGGGCATCTAGAGAGCAGACCTGTATCCACACCCTATGATCCTGCTCTAAGGTTGTGTAAGAACATTGGAGCTGCAAAGGATCAATTAAGATTCAGTCAAATCATAGGATCTTTGATGTATCTAGCTGGTGTGACGAGGCCAGATATCTCCTATGTTGTGAGCAGGCTTAGTCATTATAATGCCTAACCTCGAGATGATCAATCGGCGAAAGCACTTGAGCGTGTACTTAGATACCTCAAGGGGACTATGACACATGGATTACACTATACCGGCTACCCTGCGGTTCTTGAAGGGTATAGTGATTCCAATTTGATCTCGGATTCAGACAAGATCAAAGCCACTAGTGGAAATGTATTCACTTTAAGTGTGTACAACAGCTTTGGCGCTATGCCTACAAAATGCACTATCTTAACACGCCCACTATGAAGGTTGAATCGACTACACTCAAGATAGCCGTCATGGCGGCCGAAAGTGGTTGCAAGAGCTCTTGATGGATTTACATTCGTGGCCGAAAACCAATTCCAAATTGCTCGTGGTAATCGTGATAACCAAGCTGTAATAGCAAAGGTTAACAGTAGTAAGGAGAATATGAAATCCTCAAGGCATGTGAAAAGAAGGTTAAAGTCTGTCAGGAATCTTCTCTGACATGGAGTGATCACTGTACAGTATATCCATACTGAAAAGAACCTGGCAGATCCCTTCACTAAAGGGTTATCGCGAAGGGTAATCTGTGAAGCATCAAGGGATATGAGTTTAAGACCGATTGATTAGTTGCAAACAGTGGTAACCCATCCTATCTGAGTGAAGATCCCACAAAGTAGGCTAGTGGGAAAAACAAACTGATTAGGTAACTGGAAGTACACCTTAACCGGAGGAAACTTCACACCCTATCCGTGATGATGCATATGTACTTCATACTGTATGGGGAGGCTGAGTATAACTCTTAATATATTCGAGTCCTTGGAAAGAAAGGGTATTTATCCTATATGATACCCTGGAGAATACACCTACGTGAGTGTGATCGGAGGTCGCGATCCATGAGAGCCGGTTACTCTCTAAAACACTCATGAGTAGATATTGGGGGAATGACCGTAATGCCCCAAACCGCGAGGCTAGGCTCACACAGCCAAGTACTGTGCATCCTTCTGGTGAAGTCTGTCACTTCAAGTTGCAAATTTAAGGCATAGTCTATTTGCTTCTGTGAATGGATGGATCCCTTAGTGGCTTGATGAAGGTTCAAACCCGAAAGATACCTTTGTCAAAAACAAAGTATATAGCAGCAGTTACCAGAACTTTCTATATTTCCAAAATTTTTGAATTTTTGGTGGGGGATTGTTATACAAAAATACAAAATTATAGGGTTTGTTTTGCAAAACCTTTTATGATTTTAATTTGGAAAATTATTATATTTATCAAAACTTTATAAATATGAGGACTATAATACAATACATATTTTGGATTTTATCATACAATCTAAAACCTCATATGTTGAAGGACTATTGTGAAAAACTTCAATTCTTATCTCGTTGAAAAGGTATCCGTTGAACAAAGGCACGTCTTGCTGAACGAGCGCGAATAGAAGCTATCCAAAAAGGGAACCGTGGGAGAAGAAAAGGACGATTGATTTTTATCTCTGAGTTTCTGGTTTTCCTCTGATCTTCCATTTTTGGATAAAAACTCCTGTCTTTTTGTCTTGTTTTCCTGTTGAGCTGTACCAACGCCAACCCTCGACCCCTTCTGTTACGTGCACCACCGGAGGGAGGAGAAGTATCTCCGTCAAACATCGTCGTGGAAGCCTTGCACGAGGCGGCGAATAATTTTTCTGGAACAGCGTGTTCACGCACTTCTCTGTTAATTAATTTTTGTAAGGCATCTGGTAAGATTTTTGATTTTCTGATTATGTTTTATTTATAATGTTATTACATATCTTATTCTTTTAATCTTAAAATATTTTATTACTTTCAATCTGGAAATCAGTATGCTATTAGGTTTGATCTTTAAATTTATCATTAATTATCATTTTCTGAATCTGCAAATGAGCATGCTGTTAGGTTTATTTTATAATGTTATGACATACATTATCCACTCGCTCTTTAAACGTGTTGCTAGTTGTAATAATCTGACTTTCCAATATAGCATGTTATTGGATCCTATTTATCATGTTGTTGTTATCTGTATGATGCTTAAATATTTCACAGTTTTTCATATTTTGATTATGCAAATTAAAATAATTTGGATGCCATTATTTCATTTGTATCCCTGATATTTCAACAACTTGGAATCTGTCCATGGTTGGGTGACCCTGTCTTGATTAGAAGTCTCTACATTCTGGGACATTTGATGAAGCTTGTTCTATTTTTGAAGTACATGGGAGCAATGGGCTACACTCCAAATTTCGCAGTTTATAGTACATAAGCCTGGAGTTCAATATGCTGTTTGATACTCTCTGCAGGCATGGATACCCCAAAGTTGCAACAGAGACATTTATTTAATTAGAGAAAGTCCTTATTTTAACCGGATGAGAAGGCATATACAATTGTGATCTATGATTGGTATAAGATGAAGATATGACATGGCCTTCATTTGATATCAATGCAAAGTATTAAAAAAAGAAAGGAAATGGACGAAATTTCAGAATAGTTATTCGATTGATAAGCTGGTCTCCCAAAATTTGAAAAGTGGTGTGGTAACCATCGATCATTCAACAATGAAACCAGTCTCTTATGAAGTTAGAGGTCTATCTATCATCCACTAAAATTGCAATTCCAAATGGAATGACAGTGTTTTATCTCATCTCCAAAAAGAAATCAAAATATGTTGAGAGTTATGAGATGTTCATTCTTAATGCCATGTTGTCATGATTGTAAATTTTATTGGGAAGCTTTTGATGGTGTCCCAAAGTAAGGATAAATTTTATAATGCCTTCTAGGTATTTGATTAAATGCGCCAATGAACTTGAATCATATTGTAAATGCCAAAATAGCAATGTAATTGTAAACTGGAATCATTATGTGAGCTTCTAATGACAGAGTTGAAAAATCTGTTCAAACAGCCAAGGTTTCACAAAGGAAATAAAATACTTATTTAAAGACCAAGGTGATCCTTATTATCACATCGCCATCTGAGAATTTGTTGGGACCTTTGCACCCTACAGGCAATCTGTGAGGCAATAGAGGGAAAGTCTTGATGGGATATTGAAGGATCTTTTGGATGCATGTTTTATGCATTGTGAGTTCATGGGAATGCAGTTTTTTTGCTTTGTCAAATAAAACTCGATTGATCAGTTTATATTCCGAAGGTGATCAGTTTTGCAATCCCATATTACAGAATTGTTATGTGAAAGAATAGTTGCAAATTTTTTTGAAAAAAAAATATTAAATGCATATTAAGCATTTAGTTAAATGAAATGCCCTTAATATGTTCAATGGAATGCTTCAAAGAAGTCGTAACTATAGCATTGCAATATTTCAGAAATTCTGGATCTTTTGCATGGCTTGGAAGCATCCTTTCTTGCATTATCCGTTGAAATGACTGAGAGAAACCCATTTTACTGTTGGGCTAATGTAAAAGTAAGACCAAAACAATCAGATTCAAAGTCCAAAATTCATGTGAAATGATTAGTGAATGCAACATGGAAAAAGTTTCGGGTTATTTTCTTTGGCCTTAGTTTAA
Source organism: Dioscorea zingiberensis (assembly GCA_026586065.1). Taxonomy (NCBI): domain Eukaryota; kingdom Viridiplantae; phylum Streptophyta; class Magnoliopsida; order Dioscoreales; family Dioscoreaceae; genus Dioscorea; species Dioscorea zingiberensis. The sequence goes on along the minus strand of CM048818.1, from coordinate 66,386,150 downwards.
CTTCAGTTGGACAAATCTTGAGGGTTAGGTGACTTTGCATTTTGCTGAATCCTGTGATGTTTTGTAAAGAGGCTTAAAGGGTTGCATGCAATAGCAGAAATGTTTCAGAAATATACACTGTGAGGAGTCACTGTTATGACCTACAGCACCCTCTAATAAGCAATGCAATTGCTTTATGATGTTTTGACTTTTCAAAAAAAAAAAAGATAATAAATAAAAATTAAAATTAAAATAAAATTAAAATAAAAAAGATGAAGACAAAATTGAAGAAAAGTCCACACTCCATTATTGGATCCAGATAGATTAATCTTCATCCTAAAAAATGGTGAAATGGGCTCACATCTAGCAAATTTGAAGTCTACATGTTGAAAATCAAAAGGGACAATCAATGAAGCTTAGATAAATAATAATAAGAAGAAGAAAAAAGGGAAGTAAGAGGAAGGCAGTTGGAAGGGTTAATACATTGATGCTATTTTCTTTTCTTAAGAATCTTGATGGCAATGCTTAAATGCCTTGATATATGGCAATGCCTTACTATATTGAGGTCTAGCTTACCCAATCTCAAAGAAACGAGGTGTGCATCTTGAGGCAGCGATGGAGCATACGTCTCAAAACAGCTGATAAAATATAAATCTCGATATGGCACGAATCTCGAGGTGATGACGAGAGGCACATATCAAGGTGGCCCAAAATATGAATCTCAAAGTGGCACGCATCTCGAGGAGGTTGTGGACCACTCACCTCGAGGCAGTTGATAAAATCTAAATTTTAAAGTAGTACGCATCTTGATGCAATGAAGGAGCATGCATCTTGAGTTGACTGATAAAATCCAAATCTCCAAAAGGCATGATTCTCGAAGTGGTGATGGAATACACATTTCGAGGTGATTGATATAATGCAAATCACAAAGCGGCACAGACTTCAAGGGAGTGATAGAGTACTTATCTCGAGGCAGCCGATACGAATCTCGGGGTGGTAATGAAGCATTCATCTCGAAGCATTTGATGAAATATAAATTTCAAAATGACACACATTTTGAGGTGACGAGACGATGAACACGCATCTCGAGATGGTCGATAAAATGCAAACCCTAAAGCGGTGCAACCGATAAAATATAAATCTCAAAGTGACACGCACCTATGTGCGACAATAGAATGCACATTTTGATATAGCCAATGAAACATAAATCCTGAAGCGACGATGATGACCGCAGTTCGAGGTGGCTGATAAAATGATATGACTCTCGAGGGGGTGATGAAACACTCATCTCGAGACGATCAATAAAAAAAACATAAACTCTAAAGTGGCGCAAATCTCAAGGTGGCGATGAAGAGTGCATTTGAAGCAGCTGATAAATCATAAATTCCAACGCGATGAAGCATACGTCCCAAGGCGGAAGGCGGCTTCACATATATCAATAAATAAACAATCTCTCTCTCTCTCTCTCTATATATATATATATATATATATATATATATATATATATATATATATATATATATATATATATAAAATAAATGTTATGATTTGCAAGTAAATGAATTATTTTTATTCATTATCTTTACTTGTACTTTTGTCGTTAATCGGAGGTTCCCAAGACTCTGTCTGGGGTAATTAATAATAGAGGCTTGCCTCTGTTAGGAATGGAAGCAGTACCCACATAACCAAAATAAATAAATAACATACTCATTTGTGATTCGATATGTCGCTTGGTGTCTCTTCACAGACACGATGCCATGCGAGTATTTTCGATCCCACAATTACTACGCCAAGTGTCAATATTTTCGGCGGATTAGACGTTTCCAAAGGCCAATCGCGGCCGCTACCTTACAAAGCCTTGGGCTTACATCTTGACTATTTCGAAGCTTCTCCTTCTCCACACTAGTCCTCCTTCTGTAAGAGGTTATTCTGGGTTTTACGCTCTGGTCCCCTTGTCGATTTTCCGCTTCTTGTTAAGGTAATGGTTCGTTCTTCCATAGCTGCAGAGATAAGGGGGCCATAGGTAGGCCTCTCCCTATTGTGCTAGAAGGGGCTTGCATTGTCGCGATTAGTAGCTCTCTGTCTCTTGTTGTACTTGCGCAATCGGCCCGTCGGTTTCTCCTTAGGTTTCTTCCTTTCACCAGTAGAATTTCTAAACCTCATAACAGGGCAAATAACCCTCCGGAGGGTGAGATCGCGGTTCATATAGACGCCTTATCTTCTGGTCTCCAGCTCCCTTCCCTCGCATACTTTGTGAGATTCTTCATTTGTGCCCTACCCAATTGGTTCCTAATTCATGGAGGATTCTTTATGGGTTTGTTATGGTTTTCCAGCACTTGGGGTTGAAACCGACCATGCGTTGGTTTCACCTTTTGCTTTTCTTAAAGCCTTCCCCTTTTTCCGACTAGTATTATTTCTGTGCTCGGCCCGAGAAGTCCTTTTTGGGTCCCCGCTTATCTTCTTCCAGTGAATGGAGGGACAAGTTCTTTTTTGTTTCCTTCAAAGAGATGTGGAGAATTCCAGTTCAGTGGGGAAACCCTATCATTAATAATGCTTGCGAGAAAGGGGAGTCGGCTGAGGAGATAGTCCAAGTAGAATTTCTCCGAAGTTTTCCCAAAATCCCTTTAAACTAGCTGATGACCCCGAGAAACCTCAAAGACTATGGTCTTTTCTTGTCAATTGGTAGGGGACATTTCATTGCATTGTCAGGTTTCAGGCAGGTTGTGCTAACGTCGTCTTGCTTTGGCAAGTCCTCAGATGGACTTGGACGAGCTGGTGGTTCCCTTATTTCTGAGGCCCGTGTTTTCTTTGCTGCCACATATGGTGGGAAGAAAAGGAAGCTGTCGGGTAAATCGAGACGTTAACATAAACAACCCCATGAGGATCAACCTGATTCTTTGAGCGATTAGGAAAAGGTTGTCATGGAGCCGCGTGGTCACCCTTCTCTTGTTGTAATGACTGAGGTTTAAGAGGAAGATGACGTGGTGATAGTTTTTTTTTTTTTTTTTTGAATAAGTTGATAAATCATATTTTATTTAATTAGATAATTTGTATTACATTACTTGGTCAAACAAGAATATAAATAGAGAAAATATCTTGTAACCCGCTCCCTTTAACATCAAGTAAACTCTTCTTCATCTCTCCTCAAGCTTGAGCCGGTCCTTCCCCTGGAGTGCTTCCTCCATCGTTATCCTCATCTGGCGTGGTTGATGTGAATTCTAGGTTGTGGTTTACCAGGTTAGTTGCCGCCTCCAGCTTCAGTCTCTTCGCTAGTGGAGCTGCCAACCAAGAGATGATAAGGAAAGAAATATGACGTGGTGATAGTTAACCTCTCAGCCTTCTCCGTGTGCTTCGGAGGTCCGCGTCCCAGAGCTGATATTAGCGAGGACTGGAGAAACACTCTTGGGGGTCATTCCTCAGACATTTCAGCTGAAGCGTTGAAGGCCACTACTACCTTTAAAAACATCCGCCCGACTCTTGAGGATAAGTTGTTGAGCTTGTCCAAGAGATTGCTGCCTACCGCCTCTCCTCCCTTAATTTGACGGTACGAGCTTTATTACTCTAGTGGTTCGTTATTCGTGCATTCTGACAGCTTCAGTTTTTGGATCCTACCGCCCATCGTCATCGCAACGAGGCGAGCGAGGAGAAATCTATGGGTAACCTATTGAGTTCACTGAAGTCTAAGGTGGCAGACTTAAAGACGTCCGTGCGGGAACTTCAAGGGGCCTTGATGAGTTCTGAGAAGGACTGGGATTGCTTGAAGGCAGAATGTGAGGCCTCGAATTGGCTATGCAACTAATTGAGTGTTGAGGCGAAGCTTCTTTTGATTGCCAAGGACTTGGCCGCAACTCGCGAGCTCTTGAAGACTCTTCAGAAGAAGCAAGTGTGAAATCCAAGATTTCTTTTAATAAATAGATCTTTATAATTTTGGTGGTTGAATTAATTTTCCCAAAAACATAAATTATTTGAAAAATGAAGGTTATAATTAAAACCCTAGTTGGGCTTAGTTATTAAAACCAAGGGCATTTTGGTAAATTTAGCATGTTTGGAGAACATGAAGGGAACAAGTAAATAAACATTAGTTTATTTAGTTAATTGATTGATTTAATTAAAGGAAATGTCCAAGCTTGGAATTCCTTGGTTTTGATTAATGGTGATTACCAAGGGTACTTTGGTAATTAAGCGAGATTGAGAAACTTGGAAATAAATAAATAAATTTTGGAATAAAGGTTGGTAATAATAGATTGGTAATTGATTTAATCTATTTAGGTAAATCGCCAAGTTTAGAATTATTTGGAATGGATTAAGAAAAGAGGGAATAATTGATTTAAATTTCTAAATTAGGTAATTGGGGCTGATAGGGACCTTTTAGTAATTTAAGAAGATACGAGGACCCAATGGAAATTGCATCCCTCTCTCAGAAGAAGGATCTCCATGTAAAGGTAAAAAGATCAAGGGGCGAACTGCAAATTACCACGATAAAATCGTATATAGGGTATAATAGTAAGTCGAGATCAAAGGATCTTGGAATTGTATGGATCACGAGGCAACATCCAACCGTCCAATCGCCCACCAAACTATGCATACGGATGCCCTCACCATGTGGGCCGATCAGAGACGTCCATCTAAGATTGACGATTAAGTTTGAGGCATGAGCGCATCTGTGAGCCGTTCATCGCCAAATAATCCTGGACGTCCATCAAACGTAGTGATGGATCCGAGAGATTGTGAACTAATCCTCACCATTGAACCATTATGGATCGATCTTAGCCACTTGTTTGATCTGAGACAGATCCCGAGGCAACCCGCCTCCCTTCTCCATTGCGCCAGTACACCGCCGCGAGCCGTGCTCCGTCGTGATCACTGAGATCTGTAAATATGGAAGGAGAGGGATTTGATTTCCAATCAATTCCCCTCTCTAGCAAGGGTTGATTGCGCTAGGATCCTCCTCAAGCTCTATAAAAGGAGGTTGTGGCGGAACCTTGGAGACTCACCGAGCAACGGCGAGGCTTCTCCACCGTGAGGACTCGACAGAGAGGAAGGGGGGAGTCATCCTCTGACAAGGCTAGAGGAAGGAGGATCGAGACGCCGCTGTCGAAAGCACTGCATGCAGGAGGAGTCACGGTAGCCTGGCTGAAAGCTCCGCGGAGGTGCTCGTCGGACAAAGGTCAAATGTAAGCTTCTCCATCTAGTTTTCTTTTTTGCTTTCGTCCTTATTAGGCATACATGCATGTAGAATAGTTGCTGGAGGGGTGCTCAGGCCTTCGTCTACTTCCAGTCATGGGACTTGGACGCCGGAGAGGGAGGCAGGCTGAGAACGGGTTCACTCCGACAGGGAGAGGACAAGAGCTTGACAGGCCCTCTCCTGGTGATGCTCATGGTGTGCAGAGTCCCTGACGGCGATGACCACGGACGGAGGAGAGCGGGCCGGCCACCATTGCGTCGCCGGTGATCATCGTGGAGGGCCGGAGCACCAACGCCACGCCAGCAGACCTCTGTCCAAAGGAAAGAGATGATGAGATTAGAAGATAATTAAAGATAATTATTTTAATTATTTCATTAATGACAGTCAGCTTTATTAATCTAATTCATAGGTTAGGTTAAGGTGTTGATTAAATTTATTTAGCCAAATCAAATAAAAGGGGTTTGGGCCTGGTTTTAAATCAACTAACTTGGTCGGGTTCGATCAAGTGAAAAGTGTTGAGTTGATTTTATTTGGGTTTGAGTCCAGATCTAAGTTAAACTGGTTTGGTCAAGTTTGATTAGTAATTGGTTGGGTTCAGTCAGCTCGAATAGAGCTTGGCTTGGGTTTGATCAAGTTCTAATTGGTTGAGCCAAATCTCTGGATCGGGTCAGTTGAATTAGTTGGGTTCGAACCTATTTTGATAATCAAGCTGACTAGATCAAGTTACAAAAATAAAATAAAAAGAAAGGAAAGGATGGAAGAGGGGAGGGTTGAACCTGAGACCTCTTAGGTGGGCCTTAACCACTAGGGCCTTGTTGTTGCTTTTGGTAGAATGGGATAAGCTTCTTTATTTAAGCTTGTTCAACTAAGTAAAGAAATAAGACCAAAATTGGAAAGAAGGGGGAATTGGAACCCATAACCTCTCAAATATACCATAGTTCCTTAGCCACCAGGACCTTGTCTCACTTGTGATAAATCAAAACAGGTTTCATTAATTAAGGCTATAAAAGGAAATAAAAGAGAATAAAAGGTAAGTTGAGAGAATGGAACCAAGGATCTCTTAAGGGGAGTGGTGGGCCTTAACCACCAAGCCACCTGGGCCTATTTGTATAAAAAGTCAGGTATAAGTAAATAAGGGTTGTGACATGGGGAAATGCCCATTAAGCAGGGCCGGGCCCAATTAGAGCATCTTGCATAGTTAATTAGAAATTATAAAATGATTGCCGACACTGATCTAAGTTCTAATATTAGGTGGTGAGATAGAGTTGTGACAAGCGGGATTTTGTTGAGTTATCCCGGTCGACTTTATTGAGGTAAGTGCACTTGCCTCGTACCCATTCTTCGGGGTTTCTTTGGCTTTGTTTATATCATATTATTGATATTATTGCTTTTTGAGACCATACATGCTTTCTTTATTTATTTGGAATTCTTTTGAGCATGCTTGGTTGTTTCGAGATGTTGGTATCCCTGTTTTGTTGTTTGGTCTTCTGTCCGGATTCAGTTAACTCCTCAGGGAAAACGTCGGCAAACTCATTCACCACAGGCACATCTGCTACCGCGGGTCCATCTTCCTTCTTGACCTCCAAGATCGAGGCCAAATATCCGACACAACCACCATCTAGCAATCTCCGAGCTTGGAGAGCTGAGATCTCACGAACCAACGAGCAGTCCTGGCTGCCACGGAAGGTGAACTCCACGTCGCCCGGCATCCTGAAGTACACTCTCTTCTCACGACAATCAACCATCGCGTGCACAGAAGAGAGCCAATCCATACCTAGGATTACATCGTAATCCCTCAGGTCCATCACATGAAGATTGGCAGGTAACTCCCGCCCCTCTATCATCACAGGACATGCCGGCGCCATCTTGTTCACCATCCTCGCAGCTCCAACTGGTGTGTCCACGCTCAGCATATACGGCAACTCTACCGTGGGTAACGAATACCTCCGTGCAAACAAAGCAGAAATAAAAGAATGTGTGGCACCCGGGTCAAACAATGTGCATGCATAAAAAGAACTAACAGCGATCGTACCTGCAACGACGTTCGCTGAAGTCTGAGCCTCCTCAGTGGTCAAGTGGTAGACTCGTCCATGTGTCGTGGGCCTCTGCTGTGCTACTGGCTGGGTAGAAGTGGAAGGCTGGCCTGCTATCGCCTTCCCCTTCTTATCTCCTCCTGTGGGCTGTGGAACAGATGGTGCCGACTGCCTGGAGGCTCCATATGACTGTTGAGGCCCCTGAGTGCCTCCCCCTGTGTTCTGACCAAAGCGACGTTGTGGGCACTGTGCTTTCTTGTGGTCCAGACCGTAGCATATGAAACATCCTCCGGTAAGTCTTGGACCGAGGCGCTTGTGGTTGCCCTCACATTCAAAACACTTCAACTTGTGCGGCCCTTTGGTCCAATCAGCCTCTTGCCTCGGATGAGGCTCAGATCCCTGTAGGCTTGTTGTAAGGCTGGGACACATGGTTTGTCTTCTTGTGTCCGTGCTCTTCCCGTAAGACCGTCCCCGCCCAATTGTTACGTGCTTTATCTTTCTTATCTTTCTTTGTTGGCTGAGGATCGGTCTGGCAGGATGCATCAATATATTTGGCACGGGTTACCAAGTCAGCATAGGTGGTGCACAAGTGACTGGATACGATCTTCTTCAGTGAAGGCCTCAGTCCCATCTCAAATTTTCTTACTTTGCTTTCTTCAGTAGGCACCATATCAGGAAGGAATCGGGCCAGTCTATCGAACTCAATCTCATACTGTTCCACGGTCAAACCACCTTGGACCAGATTGTTAAATTCTTGAGCCATCAGTAGCAGTCTTCCTCTGGAGAAATACTTGGCAAAGAACGCCTTCCTGAACTCCTCCCATGTCTGGAACGGCACACCGTTCCTCAGGCGTACCTCACCAAGGTACCAGTCTTACGCGACCTCACATCGATATGCGGTATTGTTCTAACTCTGTCCTCATCATCAGCTTGGTACATCTCAAATGTCCTTTCCAGCTCTCTAATCCATAACTTTCGGCCTGTGGGTCTGGCATCCCATCAAAGGTTGTGGTGATGGCCTTTTGATCTCAACAATTAATCCTCGGCCGCGGCAGTGTGGCGAGGAGTGGAGGCGGTGCTGGTGTTCTTTGTCTACTTTCTTGGATGTACCCCATCATCTCACGCATGAGGTCAACCACGCAATCGGGTGTACTTCCTCTCTCACATTTTGGCCCGCAACTTGCGTGTCCTGCGATCCCGGATTGAGCGGTACACTCGCCCAATCTCCATAGCCTCTGGCGGTGGGGGTACCTCCCCCACCGGGGGCTCAGGCGCCGGTGCGATGCGAGGCCGTCCTCGAGGCTGTCCCGTTCCTCCTCTTCCACTCATCCTGCTTATTTCCAAACCACCTGTAGGGTTAGCTTAAAAAAAAAAAAACACACCAAACTAGAAAGCAAATAATAACGATCTTTTATTATTCCATAAACTCATAAAAGATAATCATAGTTCATACAACTAGATAGTCTGTGAAACTACATTTTATTCATCCTAGTGACAAAGAATCTAAGAAATAACTCAATCTTCTCTATCTGGTGACAGCGGAGTGTAGGTAACCGGTGCCCTATCCGGAGACAATGGGGTGTAGGTGACCGGGACCCTATACGGAGACAGTGGGGTGTAGGTGACCGGTGCCCTATCCGGAGACAGTGGGGTGTAGGTGACCAGGACCCTATCCGGAGACAGTGGGGTGTAGTCCACCCGTGGTCCCCCCTCCCGTGTCAGGTACACCCTCCTATCAGTCGGACCCCTGCTCGGTCCCGTGTGGTCAAATCCTCCCCTCCTAGCACCGTAAGGGGCTGCAAGGCTCCTACGATAATCCCGAGCGTTGCTCACACAGCGGTGAACCCTACGCTCCTCTCTCCTCTGCCACTGGAGTAGTGTCTCTGCGGCCTCGATCCTACCGATGCGTCGGATAGTAGCTGCCACGGCCACCCTCAACTTCGGCTAGCACTACTCGCGGCATCCTCGGTGAGGAGGTGGAGTGTTCTCCCTCACGGACTCCACTTCCTCGCACGCGATGCCCGTACGTGCCAGTATCTAGGTCCACGGTATCCACGGTCCCGACATTACGCTTCCCTCTGCATTCAAAGGAAGAATGTCGGTCTAACTCGGCCCAAAAATGTCACTACCAACCCAAAGACTCAGCTCAAATTTATTTGACTAAGTCACTAAGGCAACTAGGGTGTCCATTATACTGCATCTCTCATTACCACCTAAATCATAGCCTTGACCCGATCCTCGGGACCTGAACGCGATGTGCAGACCGGCCGTAGCCGAGTAGAGAGCGGGCCCACCCGGATACAAGGCCTAAGTGTGTAGCGGATAATGCAAAATAACAACTTAATTTATTCAAAATAAGCGAGTTCAGGAGAAAATAAATATCAAGGTTTCAAGTACCCTACAATACCAGCCCTAAGGGGACCTACATAAAATAATATCTCACTCAAAGCGAGAAAAGATAAACAAGGTCCTCTGGACCTCACGCAAATCACCCGCCCACGATCGGCTTCCTGCGTATAGTAGTAATGTCCTACGCCTGAGGATCTGTAAACAGGAAGAAAACAAGTGCATGAGCTTTCGAATGGAAAGCTCAGTAAGTACCCCTGCGGGGTTCAAGAAATATGATATCAACAAAATGAATATCAAAGCAAACTCGGGGCACGCCCCGAAAAACAAACCCTAGGAGTCTATCACAAAAATAAACAAGATAATAACTCCTAGCTAAGAGTTCCAACGGAAGCTCCACAAACGTCTTCCCGGTGGCCAAGTACCATGGCCAACTCAGAAAAGCGACCATCCCAAATTGCCGCTACTGACCTCGAATTGCGTATGTGAGTAAGCGCCACCGCTTTGTCTCTCATGTCGGAAATGGTCATTGATCGACCCCATGACTAGCAAGGACAAACCAGAACACTCTCCCTCACGGCTAGGAGTCGCCGAACGCGTCAGGGTGTCCCGTCCCCAACGCTCTCGCAAAATCTGGAGCTCACCTGCTCCACTGAATCCGGGACGAAGAACGGTACAAGTAGGGATCCCAACATCCCCAAAACAAATCAAACATGCTATTTATGGATTTCAACAAGATTCATGGAAGCATGTATGAAAATAATATGTCACAAGAAAGACATAAAAATAAAATCCCTGAAGGGAGGAACAAGGCATATCAAGGTCAAGAATACTCATCAAAGAGTAAAGGTACTAGGCCGAAGTACTTACCTAAAGTCGCAGAGTCTCGTGCTCCACGGGACTTCCCGACGCATCCAAGTCAAAATCTGATAAAGATAAATCTTATCTCAATAAGGTACTAGTCTATAAATATTGCATCTACTATGCATGCTCTAACGGGCCTAAACCCGGCTTAATGGGCCTTCCTTCCTCTTGGTTGAACCCAAGCCCATTCACGAGTCCAAACTTGGTTAATTAAAAACCCCTAGATTTAATTAATCTTGATCTCATCTGATCATGGTTCAACTAATTAATTAATTCAAATCATCTTGGCTACATGGTCAGACCCACCTGATAAATCCCATGTTAGCTAGCTAATTAATTAGTTATCACTAAACCAATTAATCAATGTGACACATTATCATACTATCCACCAATAGTAAACAAATAATTAACTAACTAACCCATGTTTAATAAATCTACAGTTATCTCACTAACCATATAACCATTGATTAAATCAAATCAACTTACCATGATGTGTATAAGTTATTCACTTATAACTTAACTATTCAGCTTGATTAATTTCAATCGTACCTGTTCCCCTCTTTAGATTAGCTAAACCATTAATTAAAACTGGTTATCCAAATCAATTAGTTAATAACTAATTATCCATTTAGTTATTCCACTAATTAATCATTTAAATAATTATTCAAGTTAATTATTCTCCAATTAACTTACTAATTACTTAGCTACTGATTAATCAATAATTAATTAACAATTAACTAAACCAATCATTTAACAATTTATTAACTCAACTAAGATGTCACTAATCATCTAATTACCAATTGATTAATTAAATCATCTTCCAATAGTTAACTTTTAACTAATTAGTGACTAATTATTTAATAATTTGATTATGATTAGCTAACTAATCATTTAACTAATCCCCCGTCTCTCTCTCGTCTCTGTCTTCTCTTTTCTCTCAGGCCGAGACCCCGCCGGAACGGAGCCCACGCCTGCCGCCAAGTGGAGTTGCCGTGACCGTCCGATCGTCGCCGGCGAGTTCCCAGACGGCCGTGGCTAGAGTCTCAGTCCCGAGACCTCCTCTGGCCGGCGCCTGTCTCCTCTCCTTCCCCCTGATTCACAGGTCCGCAGTAGTGGCTCGACTCTGAAAACCCTCATCTCCGGCGCCCAGAACCTCGACGGAGACCGGTAGAGCGTCCAGTGGCTCTTCCCGTTGCTCGCCGTTCTAACTAGAACCTACCATGCATGCTTAACGGAAAGTAAAGACAGAGAAGGTCTACTCACCGGAGACGACGATGGAGGGCTCGTCACTGGCGCTGTCTCTATCGGGCACCCCTACTTGGTGTTTGGTGGAGTTTTCCCCGCCCTTTCTCCTTGCTCCTCCGCCGTCTGTGAAGATCTTCTCCTCTTCTGTTCCCGGTCACCGGAGGGACAGTGGTGGAGTTGGAGGTTGAAGCCTCCTCGACCCTCCTTTTATAGGATTCCAAAGAGAATCCCCGGTGAACTCAATCCAGCGATCATCGAGATCACATGCAAATCACTCGCCAATCTTTCCTTGTACGGCGGTTTCCTTATACGGAGAAGGGATTTCGCGGTGGCGCGCTGGCGGCAGTGGAGAAGAAGAGCAGCAGCTGCCTCGAGATCAGCTCTCACTTCGGATGAACGGTGATTACGCCCCCCCCTTGGATCTTGGCTGATCCCATATGGACGTCTGCGATTAACCGTCGATGAAGGGCTGGGATCCATTCGCTTGCCTCGAGCTTAAAGCCCATATCGCGATAATTAAATCGTAGCCGTCCATTCATATATAAACGAATGTCTGTTTGGTCTTTTGCGATTAGATCCCTCAGTTTCCCAAATTTACTTTTTTGTCCCTATTCTGTGAGAGGGGCCTTGCGTTTTCCCTTCAAGTCCTTGTTCTTTATACTTTTACATCTAGGTCCTTCTCTCAGAGACATCACTTTTATCTTCAGCTCCCCAAACTTTATAAAGTCTCCAATAAGCCCTTGGCAGCCAATTAATTAATAATTTCTATAATTTAAATTCATTTGAATTTAAATTTTAATTTGATTTCTTTTGACTAAATCCCATCTCTACCAAACTTAGGATATTCCCATTAATAAATTTTTATTGATTTAAATCAACTATCTCTCCCTTCCTTCTAAGTCCCAATCATGATAAATTAGAGGGTTTCCTAATTTGATTAATTTGGTCACTTCCAAATTTAATTAGATAATCCTCTAATTTTTTTCTTTAATAAATTATTACATAATTTATTAACTCCTTATTTAATCTCCCTCATATCCATTTTACCAAAATGCCCCTTAGGCAAATTAATTTAATTAATTTTATTAATAAGCAAAAACTTAGGGAAATTTTAAATCCTTTATTTTGCTACTAAAATCTTGGATTTTACATATGTTATCTAATGTTACTTACTGAGGCCTTGTAGCCGAGTGAGGTGCGCCTTACTTGGTTACGACCGGTTTGCTCACGTGCTCGAGATCCTAGAATCTGGGTCGGGCGTGACAGCAAGACACAGTCGTTCGGGATTGGATCGCAACTAAGAAATCCCTGGAGGTCCCAAAAGGCCCGCAAAGATGAGGAGGCCCGGAGAGATAAGCTTATTGGCAATGACATCGATGATTATAAGGGTTCCCATTCATGGGCTGAAGACTGTAAGAGGTGATAGAGAATTATCTTGATTTTCGGGAATTAAGGGCTGATGCGATGCAACCGCAAGTGTACGGGTCGTATCAAGTAATAAAGTGGACTCTTGAAAAGTCGGGTATCGAACCTCAGGGACCGAGAAGTACTAGTACTAACTAGTTATCTATTATCTAGTCTAAACAAAGATTGGTGGTGGTTTGAACTAATCTAAACTAAGAAAGCCTAAAAATTGGATATCATTAATGATGGTAATGAATCTTGGGGTAAATCAATAATAAGAAGGGGGTATTCGGGCAATGAATCCCCCTTGGGTTCTCATAAAGATAGATAGTGAATGTGAAGATTACTAGTTGCAATGGATTGGGCCAAGGGTTCCTATCGTACTTTCACTCCCTCATCCCGAGGTGAGTTACTAATCCTGGTGCCCTTACCGATTATGTTCTTGAATCTATTTCTTGGAAGGATTATGGGAATAATTCATCTAAAGGACTCACTCTTTTTAGTACCTGGGTTCCCGGTATACTCACAATCCCCTCTATTGGAGATGGTCTACACAAGGGAAGGCTTTCGCTTCTTCCCCCATATAGACTACGAAAATCTCTTCGGGCTCTCGCAACGTAGAGAGATTAACATACATTAAAACATCCAATAGATCTCAATTATAGAAAACAACTAGATAATCATTAACAATCAAAATCAAAGTTCATACATAACCCAAGGGTTCAACATGCCCAAATACCTAAAATATTAGTTCCCCATGAAAGGGGAATACAAATCCAACACAATAAAAGGAGAAAACATCAAAATAAACACAAATAAACCTCCCTCCAATGTTTCCTCCGATGTTGATGCCCAATTGGATCGTTGATAATGATCTCCCTTCAAGCCATAGCTTCTTCCCAAGAGGATCCCTTCAAACCCTAGTCATCAATGAACTCCAAGATCTCCAAGACGGCCCAAAGGGTGGCCAATGGCCAAGAGATGGCCTCCTTAACCCTAAAACATTGGTATTTATAGGGTTTCCCCTTTAGGGTTCGTGTGGGGCCAAATCATGTAAAAAATCGAATGCAGATCGGGCTCAGAAATAGGTCCATAAGGGCCCGTATATGGGATGTATAACAGCCCGTATAGCTTTCAAGCCCCTTCATACGGGCCTGAATACGGGCTGTATAACAGCCCGTATAGCTTTCAGGCCCCTTCATACGGGTTGCATATCAGGTCGTATAGAATCCCGTATGGCTGGATCTACATCGCGCAGTCTTCATCAAGCGCTTAATCGAATCATCAATTCTTGTCAGATTGACCTGAAATTTTAACCGAGTGTTTCTAACTTGTTTATCTTCAATCTGATTGATGGCGATTTGATTTAGAGTCCGGTAGATCTTGTAATAAATTTCTGATCTTTACTGCTCTTTTAGGACTGCTGCAGTTTTCTCTAATTACTTCCTTTTTCGCCTCAAATGATGTATAATTTCTTCCTTTTTATTCTTGAGGCTCTCCAATGCCCTGTAGATAAGAATTAACACTAATTAAGTACCAATGGGCTAAAATTATTCTAAAATGACATTAAAACATATAAGAAAATGATAGGAAAATATGCTCATTTGAACACTTATCAAGGGCCTATCATGAAAATGTCAAAAAGTGGTGGGCGAAGCTTTGACTATGTTTAAAGCGAATGCGGAGTTTAAAGGGGTCGCCCAGAAGAGCGCCAAGGATGGGTTCTTCGTGTTTCATTCGTTGGCTCGTGCTCGTCCTGACCTACGTCTTGGGGAAGTCCATTATGGGTATGTTTGGTTGGCTGGATGGAGAGTTACATCCAGTGATGGGTAACTCTCCATCCAGTACTTTATACTTTTGATTGTTTGGTTCATTTTCAAAATTGTATGGGGGTCTGACCATCGAAAAAAATTGGATGGCTAGTTACGATTGAAATCAGTCGGATGGCCACTTACAAACTTTTTTCATCCAAGATTGAAAGGGCTGATCCATCTCCTTTAGGTTTACCATCACCTCCACTTGTGTCCACCTGCGCCCCCACCTGCAACCCCTCTAGCACCCCCAATCGACCCCCTCCGGCACCCCCACTAGCATCCCCTCCGGCAACCTATTTTGACTCCGACCCAGCCCCCTCGCTAGCTTGCCGGAATCTGGACGATCCCGGCGAGGAGACGACGGAGAGGGTTGATAGAACTTAGATCTGAGGTAAATGTCACTGATTGTTTCCTTTTTTTGTTTTGGTTCCATTTTGATCAATTGGTTTCATATTTTTAGTAAAGAAGAGATTTTGATGAGTGTTATTGGGTGAAAAATGTTATTTTGGTTTGAAGATGGATTGTGACCAAATGCTCAAGTGGTGTTCTTTTCTTCTGTTCTGATGTGGATTTTTCTCCATTTTGATCAGTGGGCATATTTTTATGAGCGTTGTTATGTGAAAAAAAAAATCGTTTTGGGATGGAGGAGAGGGGATGAAAGGATTGATTACCCGTTCTAATGACACCATTATCGTCCTCGCATGAAGCATTAGCAATCTCAAGGTTATGGTCTACAGCCATGTTGTGTTCTAATGCCCACCAGAGAGGACTTGGGATTGGTTGTGTATATATAGATATATAAAAGCAAGAATGAAGCATTAGCAATCTCAAGTATTTGCTTTTGTTTGAATGTTTATATGTTTGCTAGCACTGAAGTGAAGTATTTGCTGTTGGAGTTGTTGTATTTTAGCATGTGACCATGTGTTTATGAATAAGTATCAAGTCCTTGGGTGTTCAAGTTTTTCCAGCTGTGCTATAGTGTGAATTATGGTTGCTATGGTGATCTATCATCTAGTTAATTCTAAGTTTGGTTGTATTAAAATTAACATTTAAGTTTGTTGTTTACTTAATAAAAGCCAATAAACATCTTAATTTTAAGTTTGTTGTTTACTTATTAAATCAAAATTTAAGTGTTTGGTTGTAATAAAATTATTAATGGAATTATAGAAGTATATATATGTATTAAATTAAAATATCCTAATTTTAAATATTTTAAAATAATCAAAATATTTTAATTTTAATTCAACATTTAAATCAAATAATTTATTTTAAAAGATTTTAAAGTATGTAATTATTAATTATTATTTTAAAATATTTAAATATATAAAATATCTCAAAAAAGGGTAATCTCACCACTCACCAAGGAAGGTTACCATATCCCTCCATCCTTTATTACAACCAAACACAAAAAGTGTACATCCACTTCTACATCCATTACTTTTAAACAACCAAACACAAAAAGTATCCATCACTTTTAACTCCCCATCCGGTAACTCCCCATCCTTGTAACTCTTCATCCGTGGATGGGGAGTTACAAACAACCAAACAGACCCTATGTGGAGGCCATAAAACTCTGGAAAGAAATTCGAAGAAAAGAGAGGGCTAGTCACACTGGCAGGGGTTCCTCTTGTGATGAAAAACTTGTGTCTTTTTATTCTCTTCCTGTAATTTGACCGTTCTCTATAGTTCAGTGATCTTTTTGACACTTGCGCGATGTACTGTCTTTTTCGTTTGTCTTTCTTTTGTATTATGTGGATGTTGTGGGGTGTTCCACTCCCCTCTCCCTATTCTCCCAAGATCCCTTAGATCTTGAGTATTCTTTGTCGTAGTGTAAGTCACACTCACGGGTCGCAAGCTGAGTCACTCACACACTCTACGAATTACTTGATGGCGCGATTCACGGCTCTGAAGTAGCATTGAGATACAGCTCACAGGTAATGTAGTGCGGTCTGGCCACTCACGGTGTATACATAACATCAACGCTCACAGGAATGCAGAGATAGAGGTCACGCTCCTAGGTGATGTGTTGGGATACACGCTCCTGGGTGTCGTTCCGAAGAGAGTGCCCGCCCTTTTTGTGGAGGGATTTTGATTACGAGTTTTACGAACCCGGCCCTTTCTGTGAAGGGACTCTCTTTTAAAAGTAAGGATGAGGTTGAGAATTCGGCCTGTTTTAAGAAGGGACTTTGAATAAAAGACCGAGCTTAAGGACCCAACCCTTTTAGAGGAGGGACTTTGAATATAAGGACGATGAGTGAAGGATGACTTTCATTGATAATATCTCTTTAGATGTTTAGAGTGGAAAGGTCGAGGAAACCTTTGTCCTTCCATATCGATAAGGTAGTAGGTCCCCGGTCGGACAACCTCAGTTACAACATAAGACCCCTCCTAGCTTGGAGTTAACTTGCCAGTTCTGTTCTTATTACCCTGAAATATGTTCTGTCTCAGAACCATGTCTCTGGCCTGGAAGACAACTTCTTTAACCCTTGCATTATAGAATTGGCGAACACTTTTAATATTTGTATTTTGAAGCCAAATATGGCCTCATTATCTCAAACATATTTGTCGGTATGAAAATCAATTTCTATGTTCTCCCTCTTTTTTAGAAATTAATGGACCTGACATTAATTTGGTATGATTAGATTTGTCAAGTATCCAAGTTTGTAGGGTAAACCTCCCAAAAAAATTGGGTTTAATGGGAATGAGGTTAAGATATCAAACTTAATTAACTTAAAAGAATTTAAATTGTATTCACTCAAAGACAATTAAGTATATAATAATTGTGTAAAATTGCTTAAAATTATCTATTTTATTCATAATTTAATATTTTTCTTCATTATTTATATAAAAGTAAAAAAAATGTTTTATTTATGATAATTGATTTAAAAGATTTACATTCATTCGAAGGTACATTCCTTCCTGGTTACAAAAGATATGTCACTAAAAACCAGTTAACTCTAAGGTGTACGTGTATGCATCACTAGACATCCCTCCCTATCGCCAAGGTATCCTCGGGGGCTTCGTTGCCCCCTACTCATTGTTGTGGCTCCCTCGGAGGTATACATTCATTTGAAGGACATGACATTATTTACTGTTAGTTCCTTTGAGAACCCCTGGGTAGTGAACCTCCATCAAGAAGGAAAACCAAACAATGCAACTCGGATCGAAATTAAACATTTCCTCATCTTTTTTGTTCATTTTTTCACTTAGTTTCTCTAAACTTGTAACATCAAACCTGTCGATCAAATTATAAATATCACTTTGAGCAATCGGTCCAAACACATAAATAAACAAGAAAAACAAATGTAAAGATAAAATTAAAGATAATTTCTTTAAGTTCTTTGATCACATGCTCACCTTCCTTGCATAAAAGTGTATGGCTGATATGCTTTGGCTAGTATAAGAGCACACTTGTGCCTATCATTGAGACTTTCACAGTGCCTCTCCATGGATCTTGAACAAAATAGCTTAGCCAATAACCACAGAACCTAAACAAAATTGTAAAATTGAGCAATGATATAATTAATGCCCCGTTTGGATTGATTTATGATCAAAAAAAGTTTTTTTTTCTTGTAAGTTTGATAGAAAGACTTTTGAAAAAATGGCTTCTTAGAGTAAGTTAGGGGTTTCTTAATATTTTGTGCTTGGATATGTTAATTGAGAAGTACTTTTATAATTGGGAAGTTTTTGTAATTATGTGTTTTAAGAATTGTATAATCCTAAAACTTAAAACCTTTGTCTTTCTTTATTTCATAAGGGTGTTTTGGTAATTAATATTTTCCAAAACAACTTCTCTAGAACGGTTTTTTTCAAAAGTTATAAACCACTACCTTCTGATGAAAAAAAAACTATTTTTTAGCTTTTTTACAACTTCTGTTTCTTTGAAAAAACCAATGCAAACAATTTTTTTGTCCCAGAAGCGTTGAACTTATAATTTAAAAATGCTTCAAAAAAAAAAAAAAAAACAAACAAACAAACTAAACTGATCCAAACTGACCCTAAGTGTATGTTTGCGAAAGTTGTGAAAATTATTCAATTTATACCCAAATATTGAATATAAATTAAAATATCAACTTGTAAATCAAAAGAAAGAATTCAAAAATATATTATAGATTGAAATACGAATATGAAGATATTTGAGCTCCAAAACACACACACCTATATATATATATATATATATATATATATATATATATAGTCATGATACACCTTGCAGGCATTATCACTATTAGATTTCACGGATTAAGCCGTTTTGAGAACGTTTGGAAGTATTTTTTCCAAATCCAATGAGTATGGATGGAAAGAGCATTGAAAAATAAGATAACATATAGAATTTTAAATGTACAATTTGGGAGGTGATGATTTATTAAATGCTTAAATGGTGAAATTCTGAACCGATAAGATTTCTATAAATTTCACCCTTTAAGATGAATACTCATCACCTCACCAAATTGTATGAAAATCAACATGTTATCTTATTTTTCGATCGTGTTAGTATCTGGCTGGCCGCACTTGCGGTCGACCCATACTAACACCCAGAAACCCAAGCCATATGTATGGGTGTTGGAATGGGCCAGTTGGATTCTATATAGGGGAAATTACAAAAAAGTACCATGTGGTTTGCGACTTTTTCAATTCGGTCCTTGTGGTTCAAAATTAAACCACAACGACCCTGTGGTTTGCCCGTTTATCACTTTAGTACCCTATAATACTATGCATTCAAGGTCGTGTCCCGTTTGGCCCCCCTAGAGCATGTTTGAAGGATTTCCAACCGTATGGATGGGAAGATCATCGAAAAATAAGCTAGCAGCCGATTTTAAATACAATTTGGTAGCCGTTTGGTCCTCCTACTTAGCGGTTGAAATTACCAGAATTGATTCACATAAAATAAGAACCGTTAAGATGAAGATCCTACAAGTTCCCAATTGTATGAAAAATTGGCGGGCTAGGCAATTTTTCGATAATCTTCCATCCATACCGATTGGAAATCCTTCAAAACATCTTCTAGAAAGCCAACGAGATCGCACGCGGAATGCATTCAAAGCTTGAAAGTGATAAACGAACCATTGCCGCGAAGTGGTTCAACCGAACCATAAAACGAATTGAAAAAATCGTAAATCACATGGTACTTTTTTGTAATTTCCTCTTATATATATATATATATATATGTATATATATATAATGGGGTGATACCACCCGTACATGTGTGTGTGTGTGTGGGCCGGCCACATTTGCAGCCGGCCAGATACCAACACCCCTCTATATATATAAATACCAACCTGAAGAGGCAGCTTGTGAATGATGACCATATACATGTAAAACATAGCCATTGATGGAATGAGGAATGTCCTTGATACTCTTATTGGCTTTGCTTGTTTGGTGGTGCATGGGTTCATTGAAAAATACTCATAAAATGATTCACTGACAGAGCCAAGCTTCAGTGTGTTGCTATTTGATGAACCAACATGGTAGATAAACATTCCATTTTGATCAGAATGAGTCCCCATTGTTGCCAACATTGCATTCACCACCATGTCTGCAGGTATCTGTGTGAATTACATGTGGCAAAAAAAAACATTATAATTTTAAGGTAAATTTCAAAAAGGATAATGAACTATTAGTCCTTGTAATAGTGTCAAAATCCCATATAGTCCATGGGGTGGGTGTTAGGGGGGGTGTAGTGTATAGTGTGTTGGGTAGGGACCCCAACACTATTACAAGGACTAATAAATAATTGTCTCATTTCAAAAAAAAAAAAAAAAAAAAAACATATGGTTTCACCGGATTTACAAACCAGAGAAAGTATTTTTTTTTTTTTTTTGAAAAAAACTTTGTAGTTTCTCCAACTAGCAAAAAAGGAAAAACAAATAAAAAAAGTTAACGAAAAATATAACTCTATTCTTATTTTGTAAATCCGTGAAACCATATAGTTTTTTTTCGGTAAAAACTTCTGATTTTTCCCAATTTTTGTTAGCCGGAGAAACTACAAAGTGTTTTTCATATTTTGTAAATCCGTGAAGCCACATGGTTTTTTTAAAAAAAATTTAAAATTTAATAAAAAAAATATGTAAGAAAGATTACAAACCAAATCCAAAATAGCATGTTGTGTTGCAGGGAAGAACGGTAGTTGTCCAATGCCATAAGAGACAGAGTTTGTCCATAGTTCTGCCGTTATCAATGATGAATTTTAGCCATAAAAAGTGAGTTTAAGAACCAAAATTTTTAAGAAACACTCCATTGGATACACACATATAATCTCTTCTAAAAAATAATAATAATAATTGATACCTAAATAAGTTTAAATAAATAAAAGACTTTTTAATTAAATTACTCTGAAACATAAACCCTAAACTTTAAGCACAAGATGAGATGGTTTAATTATTATTTCATATTTATCAATTTATTAAACATGTTTTCCTGTTAAATTATATATTACATTACTCATTTGAAAGAATGGTAAAGCACTTTTGAATATCTAATAATAATAATAATAATAATAATAATAATAATAATAATAATAACAAAGAAAAGTTATTTATAGAATTATGAAGTTCAATATTTATAATTCAATATCAACGCTTAATCTATTTAAATAAATAAATAAAAGAAAATTACAAAGACTATCTCCACCGTGTTGAAATCAAGCAGTTCCAAGTTTTATTTTTTTTAATTTTTTTTTGAAAAAAGTAGACAAGCCAACTTTGCTATGTTTGAGGCATGGATTGAACCCTAAAACTTTCATGATTTTCTTGCGAGAGAGGTGGCAGCCAATTTAATGTGATGATTTTATGAAATCATACCTGACTCCTTCAATCCAACCAGGGAATGGCTCTTTATACGTACTTATAATAATGGTTGGACGTAAAATTACAAGAGGGATATCATCTTTCATGCTCTCAAGTATCACCTCTCCCATTGCTTTTGTAAACGAGTATACATTTGGCCATCCAAACTTGTTTGCTCTAACACACACAAAAACAGATTCATTACTATCCAAACTTGTTTATATATATATATATATATGTGGATTGATTTCATTCAAGTGTTCTGACCTTTTCATTCCCAAGTCTCTCATGAAGAAGTTGATGTTCTTTTGTGAAGCATTATCATCTTTTAGTTCAAACAAACTCTTCTCAATGAGTGCAACCTCTGTCTCAATATTTGTGTCATCCAATCTGACTGGGTTTTCTAGTATGGTTCCTCTTTTCTCCTTTGTCACATAAGCTGCCATAAATAGAGAAACAATTATAAATCTCATTGAATGAATATGATTTTTTTTAAAAATATAGGATAAATATAAAAAAACATGTGGTTTCACATATTTACAAAATAGAGGCCGTGTTTTTTTTTTTCGAAAAAAAAATATGTGGTTTCAGGGATATTGAAAAAAAGGGCGATTTTTATATTTTGTTAGCCAAAAAACTAGTTTGGGTCGAAGTTGTCTCCGGTTCAGGCCAACGGATAAAATCTTCTTCGATTGTAGATGGTGTTGAAGGTTTCCTCTCGAAGATTCCACCTGAAAAGGGACAAGAATATATCTTTGGCTTGTGGGGGCTAGATGCCCAAGCCCGCTCCAACAGTCAAGTTAGTCAAGAGTTTATTGGGGAAGAAGGTATATGAGGAGGAGAATTTAGTCTCAGAGGGTCTATAGTTCCAAATGCACTTACCTTTACTCCAACACCCTTCACCCCTTATGGTGTTCTCTCTTGCCTTAGGACTTGGGCCTTGTCACATCACCCCCTTTTACCGTCTTGTCAGTGATCATAAAAGGTGGCTGCAGGTCACCCTTTTGCCCCTGAGGCGAGAGGGATCTTTCCCTGCAAAGGTTTGGCAACTCCTCTCAGGATCTGTGTCGCATTAATGAAGGGCGCGAGGATGTTGACACGTAGACAATGAGATCTAGGGTGTGTCACTAGCCTCCCCCCCATGATAGAGTCATGATAGAGTCCGGTAGTAGGATCACATCTTTGATCCCAGAGCCCTTCCCATTAGTACGGGCATATTTGAAGGATTTCCAACCGTACGGATGTGGAGATCATCGAAAAATAAGTTAGCATGTCTATTTTCATACAATTTGGTTACCGTTTTGGTCCGACCACTTAACGGTTCTTATTTTGTAGAAATTTTAACGGTTCACAATTTCAACCATTAAGTGGGAAGACCAAACGGTAACCAAAATGTATGAAAATGGACATTTTGGCTTATTTTTCGATGATCTTCTCATCTGATTAAAATCCTTCAAACATCTCAGAGCTAAAATGAAGCGGCGGATCACCGATGTCGGCTTTCTACTGATATACTGCTATCTTATATATATATATATGGAATTGATATGATCCGGCCGGCCGGAATACTATGCAAATCAGGTTGCCTCCCATTTGGTGATTTGGAGAGTGTTTTAAGGATTTCCAACTGTACGGATGGAAAGAACATCGAAAAATAAACTAGCATGTCGATTTTCATACAACTTAGTGAGGTGATGATCATCCTAATTAACAGTTCTTATTTTATATAAATCTTAACGGTTCAGAATTTCAACTGTTAAGTGGGAGGATCATTACCTTACAAAATTGTATAAAAAGCGACATGCTAACTTATTTTTTGATGTTCTTTCCATCCGTACGGTTGGAAATACTTAAAACACTCTCCAAATGCCCAAATGGGAGGTGACCTGATTTGCACAGTGTTCCGACCGACCTGAGACTATTATGACTATCTATATAGGGTAGTGATAGAGTCTGGACGGCCGCGCCGGCCCACTTTATTACTACCCTATAGGGTCGGGCCTCTATCGCCCTAAGGCTCAACCCTATATGAGATCTGATAAAGCGGGTCGGCCACACTCTATCACTCTATCATCTCTCTCTCTCTCTCTCTCTCTCTCTCTCTCTCTCTCTCTACATACATACATATATATATATATATATATATATATATATATATATATATATATATATTCAAAATGTTACGATGTGGCCGACCGCAATTGCGGCGAACCCATTATAACACCACTGTAAAGTTTACAGTGGTGTTATAATGGGCCCGCCACAATTGCGGTCGCCGCATTTTAACACATCTGATGTGTATATATATATATATATAATATTTTATGATTTATTATATATTATATAGCATATATTATAATATATATATATATATATATATATATATATATATATATATATATATATAATATCCTATCATCAGAATCATATATATATCTACATAGATATTATAATATATGCTATATAATATATAATAAATCATAAAATATTATATAGCATATATTATAATATCTATGTAGATATATATATGATTTTGATGATAGGATATTATATATATATATATATATATATATATATATATATATATATTCGATAATTATTATATATTATGTATTTATAATTTTTTTACTTATAAGCTTCACATGCTTCTAGTTAAATATTAAGATGTAATTTGTTTTTAATAAATTAAATTTTTATTTTTTAATTTTTAAAATATAAATTGATTGAATATTTTTCATCAATTCAGTCAATTAGGGGTGAAATCGGTTCAGTTTGGGTCGGTTTGGACGAATTTCCAAACCAAACCGGTATTTTTCGGTTTGAAAAAAATCAAACCAAACCGGACCGAACAATTTGAAAAATGAAACCAAACCAAAAGGCGGATTTCGGTTTTAGCGGTTGATTTAGTTTTGAACCCATGATTTGAAAGATAAAAATAATTGCATGTCTATTCTCTAAATTCATATCTACCATCGCCATCTTTTAGCAGGCCTTTCTACATTAAGGCTAAAAAAAATTTTAGGGTCGTTATTTGGTATTCCAAACAACGTGGTGAGCCACTTTACTCAATTCCACCTTTTCAAGGTGATGTAATAGAGACATATGGCTTAGGCAGCGCTCCGAGCCATCCAGCATTCTCGTTGTGGTTGAAATTATATGCAGGAGACTTATTTGGCATGCCAAACAATTTTAGTTACCACTTTTTCTGAATTCCAGAGTGTCCTAGCCTCACTCAAATCTTTATTAAAGATAAAGATCAATCATAAACTTTTTATAATTATATCTATGAGATGAATCTTAATCCAATTCAAATTCAAATATAAAATCTTAATCAAATTATGATTATCTCCTTTTATCTCATACTAATCCCTACAAGGTTAACCCAAGTCGGATAATATAAGACCATGTTGGTTCAATCACAGTAAAAGGAGGAATATACGGTTCGGTTCGGTTCAAACCCCGATTCAGAAATTGCAAACCGAACCGAACCGAATATTAATCGATTTCAAACCAAACCAAACCAAACCAATTTTTTTTCGGTTTCAACGGTTTGAAAAACCAACGGTTTCAACGGATTGGTTTGGAGCGGTTTGGCGGTTTGGAGGTTTGGAGTTTCAGCCCTACAGTCAATGGTTAATGACTTTTTGGCAATTTTTTTATTCAATACGATTATATATAATTGTTTATGAATTTATATATACATGAGATACATAATCTTTTTACAAATATATCAAAAAAATTTATTTACTGTTTTTAATATAGCATACCCTAATCCTAGGGTTAATTACTTAAATCATCCCTCAACTTTCGCGAAATTTCACTTTCGTCCCTCAACTTTATTTTGTAACAAAATCGTCCCCCAACTTTGAAAAAATAACAAAATCGTCCCTCCAGGTTCTTGGGTTATACATGGCACGGCGTGGCGGTCACCTGTGACTCAAAGATGCCACCCGAGGATCGTGGCGTGGCGACAAATGAAATGAACTTTTTCGTCAGAAAGTGTGATGTTTTTCACGGAAGGTCCCTCAACTTTACTAAATTTCACGAATGGTCCCCCAACTTTATATTATTGCATGAAAGGTCCCTCACTCCGCCAACTTTGCTGACTCACCACCTGCCTTTTCCCCTTTTCCCCTTTTCCCCCCTAAAATTGTTCCTCGAGAATGCGCGCAGCGTTGGTTCAACGTTGAAAACTCTCGAGCTTCTCACCTTGATGGAGCCTCACTCACCGCCTCGCCATTCTTGTCTCTTTTCGCCGCGCGCATCGCTTCACTTACTCCGTCAGTTCCTTTGCCGCCTCACCTTGGCTCATTTGCCTTGCCCGTTGTCTTTGCCTTGCTCGGTGTGTTTCTACCGGTTTAGGGTTTTCCGATGACGATGAAGAAGGATAAATGATCAACATCAAAGACAAAGGAAGGGAAAACGCCAATAGGTTTGTTATTTATGCCCCTCAGGTCCCTCTAGTTCCTTCAATTCTTCATGATTCCCAAACTTTAGGGACTTGCGATGCAATCTACACCCAAACATCAATTCTTGCATGTGGATATCGATCCATGGAATCCTCTTCCTCTTCGTCTTCTTCGGAGATGATCATGTCCTCTCTCCTAAACCTAAGCTCCGTCCACTTCTCCCATCTCACTCACTCCTTATCCTCTGACCTCCATCTCCATCACCAACGTCTCCTCCTCCTCTCCCCATCCCTCTTCTCCCAAACCCTAGCCCACCTCCACTCCCTCTCCCTTCCTCTCCCTCCCTCACAAGACCCTCTTCGCCCGCCTCCTTCTCCGCTCCCTCCACCTCCTCCTCTCTTCCTGATCTAGGATGATCATCCTACAGGAGGGTTTTGGGAAATGATTTACATTATGTTTTATTTACAGTTATCTGCTTGCACTTGGAGCTGGCTACTAGAGACTTCGTCACACGCTAGAGGTGATCGTGGTGCAAAGTCAAAGCCCCTACATGTGATGGTGGTGCAAAGTCAAAGTACCTGCATGTGTGGCTATTGAGTGATGAGTGAAGCATTATTCTCCATACATGCATGAGTCTCGGACCATTATGCATGTGTGGCTGATGAGTGGAGCATTACTCTCCATGCATGCATGAGTCTTCAACCATTACTTCTATGCTTGCCTTAAGAATCGGACCATCACAAGTTAGTGCAACTAGTTACACAAGTTAGTGGAGAGTGGAGTGTAGCAACACTCTCCTAGAGAACCGGACCATCACATGTTAGTGGGAGTCCTTTTATCACTCTTTCGGTTATCATGTTCTTTTATGATAAGTATATGTCTTAGTCAACAGGAGTCTTTAAGGTGTGGTTTTTGTATTACTTGTTGCTCATTTGTAATAGAGGTTATTCTTTCCACTAAAACAGTGTATTGTTTTAAGTGTGCTCTTGCTTGTTCTTTTCCATTCGGATCACCTCCCCCTCCTCCCCAATCCTCTACCACCTCCTTCTCCACGACCTCGACGTCATCATTCTCCTCTTCACCATGTGCCAAGTCTACAACCCAAACGGTTATAACAACACTACTACTAGTTCATATAACTGCCATGCAAGAATATCACAACACATACTCAAGTCCACGTTGAGCCTCTCTGGTCTGGGATTGCATGGCGTTGTCTCAAGGTACGTGGACATGGCCGTGAAGGGTCGGAGATTGCTTGAAGTGGTGAATGTTGGACAGAAGAGTGAATGTGAAGTTGGAGCTTCAGTGAGGATGGTGTTGGGGTTGCCTTTTTTGGAGTGTGAGAAGGGGATGAGTGTGTGGTTTGTAAGGAGGAGATGGAGGTTGGGAGGGACTTGTGTAGGATGCCTTGTGACCATGTCTTTCACTGGATATGTATACTTCCATGCATGGCTGACGGTCGAGGAGGAACACTTGTCCTTGTTACAGGATGGAGCTTGAGACTGATGATGTCTTCTTTGAGATTGGCAGGATTTGGAGAAGGGCTGCCGAAATGTCTGCCCGGGGATGTCGTCCTGGTGTTTGAGATGGAATCTTCATGGATGCATTTGTGTGGAAGAGATAGTGTGATGGAGACTCTCGTTTATGTCTTTTCCTTCTGATCTTTATTTTGATTGGATTATTTGTTTGTTTAGTTTCTATATATAATGAATAGATATCAATAAGGTGTGCAGAGAAGAGGCCTCGCTTTTCGAGGTCCCTGAGTGGGTGAGATGGGAGAAGTGGACGGAGCTTAGGTTTATGAGAGAGGACATGATCATCTTTGAAGAAGACGAAGAGGAAGAGGATTCCATGGATCGATATCCACATGCAAGAATTGATGTTTGGGTGTAGATTGCATCGCAAGTCCCTAAAGTTTGGGAATCATGAAGAATTGAAGGAACTCGAGGGACCTGAGGGGCATAAATAACAAACCTATTGGCGTTTTCCCTTCATTTGTCTTTGATGTTGAGCATTTATCCTTCTTCATCGTCATCGGAAAACCCTAAACTGGTAGAAACACACCGAAGCAAAGGCAAAGACAACAAAGCAAGGCGTGGCGAAGCGGCGTGATGGGCAGGACGAAGTGAAGTGAAGCGCGATGCAAAAAGACAAGAATGGCGAGGCGGTGAGTGAGGCTCCATCAAGGTGAGAAGCTCGAGAGTTTTCAACGTTGAAACAATGCTGCGCGCATTCTGGAGGAACAATTTTAGGGGGGAAAAGGGGAAAAGACAGGTGGTGAGTCAGCAAAGTTGGCGGAGTGATGGACCTTTCATGCAATAACATAAAGTTGGGGGACCATTCGTGAAATTTAGTAAAGTTGAGGGACCTTCCGTGAAAAATATCACACTTTCGGACGAAAAGTTCACTATTTCTTTCACGCACGCCCGATCACGGAGTGGCATCTTTGAGTCGGTGGTGACCAGCGTCGGACCAAGTATATAGCAGAACCTACATTTGGAGGACGATTTTGTTATTTTTTCAAAGTTGGGGGACGATTTTGTTACAAAATAAAGTTGAGAGATGAAAGTGAAATTTTGCGAAAGTTGAGGGACGATTTAAGTAATTAACCCCCTAATCCTATAATACAAATAATATAGTCTTACTTATAACTCACAATCAACCTAACAAGAAATCACAATTGGTATAAATTTCTTGCTTTAAATATTATAATCTTCATTTTTATTAAAAAAAAAAAAGAAATCTTAATTACTCATACAGAGACAGAGAAAGCGGCTACTTCTTAAGTATTCATGCATGCTCACCTGTTGAAACGTGAAGAAGCATCTTTAATCTCTTACATCTTCTTCCAAACGCCAAGACATTATTTGCTCCTAATGTATTGATCCCCAAGGCAACATCATACCTACAATTTTGTTTTCAAGTATTACTAATTTTTTTTCCAAAATGATACTTTTCTTTATTTAATTACCTCATTTAATTAAGTGTAAACATTATTATTACCTTTGATTGAAGCTTGTGTTTGCTGCTGAATTGACAATAACATCAACTTCTCCCCACAAAGTTTCCTTTAGATGATCGTCATTTATGCCTAAATGTTCAAGGGTTACATCACCTGCCAAAGGATAAACCTTGCTCCAAAAGTATGAGTCAAAGCTTCCACCATGCTCATTTCTTAAAACCTTGAAAACTTCCATTGATGCAACCTAACAAGGAGGAAGAACAAATGCACTCCACTTCATTGTTGTTAAATCAAAATAGGAAATTGAATTTAATTAAAATAAATAAATAAATTATATATATATATATTTTTTAACTAAAGCGAGAAACACCCCCCTGGAAGACGTCAAGGACGTATAACCTGGCAGTGTGGGATCACAAAGACTCGGCAAAGATCTGTTCACCTGACCCTCATCTTGTAAGGGTGGGGGTTTGAATCTGGATCTTCCACAGATTTATTATCCATCACTTAGGTATTAGGCCTTTGTGGCCGTTGGTGTATATATATATATATATCATCTTAATTAACTTGATTTACTAACCTCATTTTCCACTCTTTTCCTAGCTGAGATGGTATCATCAGCTCTCACCAAGAGGAAAAGTTTCTTCACATTGGGTTGGACCCTAAGCACCTTCTCCACAAACACTATCAAATCGAAAAAGCGAACTTAAAATAGGAGGTAACCAATACCAATACCAAACGGAAAAATCAAACTAAAAGCTAAAGACATCATCATAAGTGTCATATATGTTTCACTTTGCTAGAAAGCCAGTTGAGCCAGTAACCAAGATGCTCTTGGCCTCTAGAGACTTCACAATCTCACTCACTTCCATCCTTTTCTTTTTCTTAAGTGTGACTAATATTTGTGTGTGCTTCTTGTAAATGGATGTACACACTGGAGCTAGCCTATGTTTATTTATAGAGGGATGCCAAGGAGTTTGATGAAAACATGTTAGCATAGGAGGGCCTCAACTTTATATTTTTATTACAATTGCCAACCACTTGTAGGTGAATAAATCATGTCTCATTAAATTTAAAATATAGTTAGTACATATGTCCATAAATAGTTATAATAGGGTACAGTGAGAGGTAGATGGGAGTGAGTGAGAGGTATCAATATCCTCTGGGCCTCGGTCCCAGTACGTATATGGCCTCCCATAATCCCATTATTGTAGCATCTATTGTATACCCCACTTTTTTAGGAGGGGCAGCTCAAAAAAGTTAAAGGCCTAAGGGCAAAATTTTAAAATGAGATTTTTAATTATTTAATATAAATTAAATTTTATTAAATTTTTTAACAAACACTTATATTAGGTATTTTTTTAACTATTTTATATACTAACAAAATAACTTAACCCCTTCAAAAAGAAAAAATATATAAATAAATAAACAAAAATTTAAACAATGGAAAGATAATAGGTTATTTTATAAAAAGAGATTTTTAAAAAAAAATATAGAAAAAAATATCTACTGCAAAAAATTATTTAAAACTTATTTTTCTTAAACTAAAAAAAGTTAAAACTTTAATTTATTATCTTTTATTTTAAAAAGTTAGTTGATAAAAGATATATAATTAATTAGATGTTAAATTAAAAATTTTAAGTATCTGTATATTATAACAAATAATTATTATTATTAGCATAATAAAGTTTTAAAAAATTTCAGTTCAAATGTAGTAGAAGGCCTCCAATAGATATTAAATTAAAATTTTTAAATATTTATTTATCATACAAATTATTATTATAACTACAATGATAAGTTTTTAAAAATTTAAGGTTTAAACTTGTATGAGGCCTCCAATAGATATTAAAAATAAAATTAAAATTTTTAAATATCAATTTATTATAATAATCTATTATTATAGTTATGATAATAAGATTTCAAAAAAAAAATCTTAGATGATAAAATAGTAAATATGAGACCATTAAAATTTAGGGCCTAAAGCGATCGCTTCACCCGCTTTACCCTTAAGCAGCCCCCGATCTTCAGTCATTGGATGTGTCAGAGCTTCTCTTGTGAAAATCAGACTAGAGTCTTTGTGGTCTTCAACTTGATTCTCTTGGGCTTTTATTCACTACATCAAATCATGATAAAAGAAGAAAATCAATCTCTTGAATTAATTTAATATAAACATGCTTTTATTATTAAAACATCTTAATATATATATATATATATATATATATATATATATAATATGATGACAATTTCTCCGTTGCATTCAATAAAAAATTAAGTTTTTTTTTTAATAAGATGATTAAATCATGTTTCATTAAATTTAAAAGATAATACATAAGTCCATAAATAGTTATAATAGGGTACAATGAGAAGTAGAAGTAGGAGTAGAGAGGGGGCCTGGTAGGGTTTTAACCGGGAGCAAAAATCGTTGGGTCGCTTGACCCGTGGCAAGTCGAGGAAAAGCGTAACCGACCACTTCTGATGGCGGGCTTACCAGGTTGATAAACTTCGACGTGACCCATTTGGTTTACCTGCCGGGCCGAGCCGGATTGACCCTTCGGTTCAACCCGTCGAGTTGACCAAGGTCAACCTGTAAGATTGAGTTTTTTTTTAATTTTTTTTTTCAATTTTTTCAAAATTTTTTCAAGTTTTTAAACTCATGTAAACATATATTGATTTTTTTTAATGTTTAAATAATTAGGAAGGATAATAAATTTATATATTTGAGCTTTTTTTTTCCTTGAAGAGAGATTTTTTACATTCTCTAATTACCAATAATTAAGGTTTTTCATTTTTATTTCCTTATTTTAAATAGCTTGTGATTTATATATTTTTTGACTTTATAATTTTTTTGGTTTTTATAATGTTTGAATAATTAGTATAGGATAATGAATTTTATATATTGAGTTTTTTTTTCTTTTAGAGAGATTTGTGCATTCCTTGATTGTCAATAATGAAGACTTTTTATGGTTATTGACTTATTTCCTAATTTTTAAATAGCTTGCCATTTATATACTCTTTTGTGATTTTATAATTTTTTTTGGTTTTCTTAATGTTTAAATAATTAATGTAAGATAGTGAATTTTATAGATTGATTTTTTTTTTTTCCTTTTATGAGAGATTTTTGCATTCTTTGATTGACAATAATGAAGGATTTTTATTGTTATTTCCTCAATTTTAACTAGCTTGTCATTTATATGCTCTTTGTGATTCTATGTTTTTTTTTATTTTCTTAATGTTTTTTTTTATAAAAGTGGATTAACCACATTCTTTTATTGAAATAGAAGACAGTTACATAGGAAGAATCCTTGTTGGATTCGGTACAAGGAGAGGTTATCTCTCTCAGAATTCCAAGTATCCCTGGCCCTGATTAGAAGTTTCTTAATCAGATTAAGTGTCTTCGAAGTCCCTCATGGTGAGTGGTGCGGGTCCTCCTCCCTAGTGAAAGCGAGGCTCCTCTTTACAATAGACTCCATCGCAATCAGCTTCGGCCTTTTGGAAGGGTGAGCTGCATCAAACCAAGATAATGTTAGGAAGTCAACTTCGCGGATTGTTTTCGAGAAAACACGTTGTTTATCCTGAAAGCATCTCTTATTGCGTTCCATCCACACTGTCCATATAGTGGCCATAGATAGCAAGTTCCATCCCAACCTAGCGTCCCTGGGCAAGCTATTGGCAAGAGCTGTTGGACCCCACAAATCTCTTATTTGTGAGGGGGGTAACCCAAGCTGGCTTAGTTGTGTGAAGTGGTGCCAAATACTTCTAGAGTATGGACATTGGAGGAGTAGGTATTGTACCGTTTTCTCCTGTTCCTCACACAAGTAGCATGCTGTCCTTGTTCCTTGCCAGCCGCGTTTCCTTAGATTGTCCAAGGTGAGGATTTTGTTATCCATTGCTAGCCAAGCGAATGCTTTTTAATTTTTAGGGGACATGGCAGCTTCCAAAAACTTTTTCCAACCACCGATCGGACGCCCCCATCTATTAAGAATTGATAGTATGAGCGCACAGTGAAGGATTTTTGTGAGGTAAGCTTCCAGTTCCTTTTATCCGGTACTGCTTCCTGTACCTCTTGTAGCTTCCTGATGAGCTGCTCCAATCCCTTTGCCTCCTCCTCAGGTAGAGGACTCTAGTGTAATTAAGTCGTTGGCATGTGTCAGGGTGAGACTGCTTCTCATATCGTTTGTGCTTTATCTCTTGTTAAGTCATATAGAGATGGGAAATCATTATGAGATGCTTGCCCGTCGAGCCAATTGTCCGGCCAAAAGAATAATGAGTTCCCCCTGCCCACCTCAGCCGTCATATTGTATAATAGTGCTTCCTGTTGTCTGGTGGCTCCTTTCCAGAAGAAAGACGCTCCTGAGGGAGTCGGGGCGTAAGGGTAGAATTCTCGTCCTCTGGAGTACTTGCATTTCAAAATTCCTGTGCAGAGGCCAGCGCGCCCCGTGAGTAGCCTCCACCACCATTTTCCGAGCATGGCCGTATTGAAACAGCGGAGGTTCGTAATGCCCCAGCCCCTGAATTCTTTGGGTCTGCATATTCTATCCTAGCTCACTAGCCTGTATGCTTTCCTGTCCTCTTCTGTTCCTCGCCATAAGAAGTCTCGCCTCGTTTGGTCGATTTGGTTGATCACCTATTCCGAAAGACGGTAGATAGAGAGCCAATAGTTAGGGATCGTTGTAAGCACCGCGTTGATCATAGTAATGCGTCCCCCTAGTGATAGAGAGCCAATATTTTCTTAATGTTTGAATAATTAGTGTAGGAGGATAATGAATTTTATAGATTGTTTTTTTCCTTCCAAAGATATTTTTGCATTCTCTAGTTGTCAATAATGAAGGTTTTTTATGGTTATTTCCTTATTTTTTTTAAGTAGCTTGCCATTTATATGTTTTTTTTTAATTTTATAAATTTTTTTGGTTTTCTTGATATTTGAATAATGAGTGTAGGATAATAAATTTTGTAGTTTTCAATTTTAAAAAAATTTTCTCATTCTATTTTTATATCAAAATATCATAGTTTTTTTTTTACATTTTTTTAAATTTTTTTGCTATTTTTAATATACATTTATATGTTTTTAAAAAAAAAATTAAAAAAACCGGCGGGCCCGCCGGTTAACCCTTGAGCCCAGCCCGTCGGTTCTATAAGGGTGCGGGGCGATTCACAGTCACAAAGGTGACCGTGACCCGTCGGGCACAGTGGAGTCAACACCTGTCGTTAGTCGATTCCAGGTCGGAAGTTTGGCGGCCGAGAACCGTGAGGTTGGGCCGCCGGCCCAGTTATGAGGCCGTACTCCACCTCTAGCTAAGTGGGGAGGTCAATATCCCCTGGGCCTCAGTCCCAATATATGGTCTCCTATTATTGTGGCCTCTATTGTAGTATGCCCTCCTCTTTGGTATAGTTTTTTTTTTTTTTTTTTTTTTTGACAATAAGAAGAGCTCCAAGCCTCCAAGAGCTATATTAAGAAAAAACTAAAAGAAACAGAAACAAAGGAAAAGGAAATCCAACTTTTCAAAAAACATCAAAAGGTTAAACCAGACAATCTAATTATATCTTCCAGCCATCTGGGCTTGTTTGTTCCCTGATGAAACAATGATAGCTTCGGGTTTCTCTTGCCTTGATTTGCTAGCTTATCAGCTATCACATTAATCTCTCCCAGACAGTATTTCAATTCTATCATTGGTATCCAGTTAATCTGCTTCTGCACTTGCTCAATTTCTCTCCTGTGAGCCCTGTTGAGTTGAAGGGCTTCAGAGTTAATTAGATCCAGGGCCTGAATGCAGTCTGTGCATAGCCTATCCGGCTTCAAGTCCAATCTTCTGCTTTGCTCCAATGCTCTTCCAATAGCCATAATTTCAGCTAGTATACTGTCTTCCGCTTCTACTGATGCACATCCAGCAACAAGAACTGTAGTTGATCCCTTGATGAGCACAAAACCTATACCAGACAAAGAGGAATCAATACTCCATGATGCATCACACATTAGAGTTATTGAAGTGTTGTAGACAACAGTGTTTAGGTACTCCCTGAGTTGTCCATTGATTCTCCATATGTAGTTTTGTGTAGCCTGTATTGATGTCTGCACAATCATTGTTGGCTCGGCATCAGTGTTGTTAAACACCTTCTCGCATCTGGCCTTCCACAGTCCCCATGCACAGTTTGCTACCAGGGCTTTATTGGATATTCTGTTGAGGCCCCCTCTTGCTTCAGTGTTCAGAATCCAATCCCCTTCAGTTAAATTCTCCAGCTTGCTGATATCTATACATGTAATTTCTGCAATATATTCCCAACATTGTGTTGCAATTCTACATGAAAACATAACATGTGTGATTGTTTCATTTGTTAATCCACAATTTGGGCATGGGCTCTAGGGACCTATGTTCAAGGCATATAAAAGTTCAATAGTGGGTAGTCTCCTATGAGGCAACCTCCAGATGAAAGTTTTGACTCTAGGTGCAACTGGTAGCCTCCATAGCATGTGCCACCCAATCCACTTTGTTAAAGTATGGCTCATATTTGCTGCGAGCACAGTGGCAAAAGGGCAGATGCCGGAGTGGAGCGAAGGGCAACTTAGCGGAGTGAGTGGAGTGAGCGACGGCATCTGCCATGCGGGGGACACCGAATAGGGTTAGGGGTGTGGGGGCAACGCCCCCACAGTATGGTATGAAAAAGAGCAATTTTATAATTTCCATACATTAGGGGTTTAGTATAAATACCTATGATGTAACCCTAATTTATATATAGTGAAATTCCTTCGTTCACTCCCGTGGATGTAGGCACATTGCCGAACCACGTTAATTCTCTTACTTTCTTGCTTTTCGTCTTGTTTTTCTTGCTTGTTTGCTGCACAATCCTCAACAATTGGTATCAAAGCTCCAGGTTACGATGTCTGGGAATTCGTCTGCCAAGTTTGATATTACCAAGTTTGACGGAAGTGGTAATTTTGGGTTATGGCAGAGAAGGGTGAAGGATTTGTTGGTACAACAGGGTATGGCGAGAAGAAACTAGAGACTATGGAGAAGTCAGAGTGGAAGGAACTAGAAGCAAAGGTTGTGGCAACAATCAGAATTTGCCTAGCTGATGAGGTGATGTACCATGTTGTGGACGAGGAGTCACCGACAGCAGTTTGGCTAAAACTGGAGAGCCGATACATGTCAAAGTCATTGACGAACAAGCTGTATCTGAAGCAGAAGCTGTTCGGTCTCAAGATGACAGAGGGCTCAGATCTGGGGCAGCACATCAACATATTCAACCATATCATCAGCGATATGAGGCAGGTTGATGTTAAGTTCGAAGATGAAGACTTGGCGTTGATGCTGCTGAATTCCCTACCATCGTCCCCGACATACGAGAATATGGTTACAACCCTGATGTGGGGGAAGGAAACCCTAGAATTGGAGGATGTCACAAGTGCCCTGTTAGGCTTTCATCAAAGGAAAAAAGCTAGTGATGAGAGTTCACAAGGAGAAGGGCTTGTGGTGAGAGGTAACCAGGAACGTGGAAGAAGCAAGTCTCGGTTCAGATCGGGTAACAACAAAAGCCAGTCTAAATCGAGAAACAGGAAGGACATCATGTGTTATAAGTGCGGGAAAAAGGGGCACATTAAACTTGAATGTCCAGAGTTGAATAAAGGGAAGACGGAGAACAAAGAAGGTCCCTCAAAGTCTGCAAACATAGTGGAAGAAGAAGGCACAGAGAGCGGTGATGGTGACATGCTTTCTGTTTCATCTTGTTCAGATCACCCAGCAGATTCGTGGATTTTGGATTCAGCATGCTCTTAGCACATGACAGCCAACAGAGATTGGTTTGACACCTACAAGTCAGTAAGTTCTAGTTCTGTTTTGATGGGCAATGATGCATCTTGCAGGGTTATTGGAATAGGAAATATCAGAATTAAGATATTTGATGGTGTGGTTAGAACATTGTGTGAAGTCAGGCATGTACTAGATCTTCGGAAAAATCTGATTTCATTGGGCACTTTAGATGGTAATGGTTACAACTACAAATCTGAAAGTGGAGTGATGAAAGTGAGTAAAGGTGCACTGACGGTGATGAAAGGACAGAAACTAGCAGGAAACATTTATAGACTACTAGGTACCACGATTATAGGTGGAGTTACTGTTGTGGAATTTGAAGCAGACAGTACAGTCTTGTGGCATATGCAGCTGAGTCATATGGGTGAGCGTGGGATGGCAGAGCTTCATAAGAGGAATTTACTGAAGGGTGTCAAGACATGCAAACTGGAATTCTGCAAATATTGTGTTCTTGCAAAAGCGAGCGAGTGCGATTCAAGGCGACCACACACAAGACAGGAGGACTTCTGGATTATGTTCATACATATGTCTGGGGACCAATCAGTGTAGCATCACGAGGAGGTCACAGATATTTTGTGAGTTTTATTGATGATTTCTCCAGAAAAGTCTGGGTGTACTTCATGCAACACAAGTCAGAAATGTTTGCCAAGTTCAAGTTGTGGAAAGCTGAAGTTGAGAATCAAGCAGGGAGAATGATTAAATGCCTCAAGTCAGATAATGGAACAGAGTACACATATTCAAAGTTCCAGGAATTTTGTGAGCAGCATGGAATTAAGAGACACTTCACAGTTTGCAGGACACAATAAAATGGTGTAGCAGAAAGGATGAACAGAACGATAGCTAAAAGAGCTCAGTGTCTCAGGTTGAATGCAGGGCTTGCAAAGAATTTCTAGGCAGATGTAGTGAGTATGGCCTGTTTCGTGATTAATAGATTACCAAGAACAACACTAGATGGGAAAGTAGCAGAGGAAGTGTGGACAAGCAATGCAGTAGACTACTCAGAGTTGAGAGTGTTTGGATGTTCAGCTTACATGTATGTTTCTAGTGAAGACAGATCAAAGCTTGATGCAAAGTCCAAACAATGCATCTTTATGGGTTATCAGAAAGGGGTGAAAGGCTTCAAGTTGTGGGATCCAGAGGCAAACAAGGTGGTGATCAGTAGGGATGTGGTTTTGGATGAAAAATCCATGTTGCAGTGTACTCAAGAGAAGGAGAAACAGGTGCCAGAAAATTGCAGCAACAATGAGCATATATTGCAGGTGGAGTTAGAGACCCATGATAGTGATGTCAGTACACATGGTTCAGAGGGTTCTGGCTCAAGGAATCAGGAGCATCACACTACAGTTACAGACATGCCCAAATGCACTATTCTGCCACCCACCAGGTACGGGTTTGAGGATTTGGTCTCTTACGCACTTATCACTAGTAGTGGAGATCCTACTACTTTTCAGGAAGCAACACTTAGTCAGGAGAAAAGTAGATGGATGAATGCTATGGTAAAGGAGATGGAGTCTCTGCATAAGAATCAGACTTGGGATCTAGTGGAACTTTCAAAAGGGAAGAAAGCGATAGGCTGCAATGGGTATATAGAAAGAAAGAAGCAGTATCAGAAAAAGAGGGTGAAAAGTTCAAGGCTCACCTAGTAGCAAAAGGTTACTCACATGAGAAAGGGGTTGATTATGATGAGATTTTCTCTACAGTGGTCAGACACACTTCTATCAGGACTGTGTTGGCATTGGTAGCACATTCAGACATACATTTGGAGCAGATGGATGTAAAGACAGCTTTTCTTCATAGTGATTTGGAGGAGCAGATTTACATGGAACAACCATAGGGGTTCAATTATCCTGCGCAAGAGCATTTAGTCTGTAAATTGAAGAAGTCACTTTATGGACTGAAGCAGTCTCCAAGGAAATGACACAAGCGATTTGACTCCTACATGATCCGGATTGGCTACAGGAGATGTGAGTATGATTGTTGTGTTTATGTGAGAAGTTTTGATGATGGTTCATTAGTTTTTCTATTCCTCTATATGGATGATATGCTGATTGTTGCAAAGAGTATAAATGAGGTCAATAAGTTGAAGACTTTGTTGAGCAAGGAATTTGACATGAAAGATTTCGGTGAGGCCAAGAAAATTCTTGGGATGGAGATTCACAGGGACAGAACTTCTGGGAAATTATGGCTATCGCAAAATGACTATATTGAGAAGGTTTTGGATAGGTTCAGCATGGGAAATGCAAAACCGGTGAGTACACCATTGGCGAATCACTTTAGATTGTCTACTACACAGTGCCCAAAGACAGAAGATGAGATTCAAGACAAGTCAAAGGTTCCATATGCAAGTGCTGTGGGTTGCTTAATGTATGCTATGGTTTGCACAAGACCCGGTTGGCACAAGCTATCGGTTTGTGAGCAAGTTTCCTATCAAATCCGGTCGGCGACATTGGGATGCGATCAAGTGGATTTTCGTGATACTTGAGGGGTACTTGAACTATGGCATTATGTTTAGCGGGGCAATGATATAATCCTTCAGTTGTGGGATATGTGGATGCAGACTATGCAGGGGACTTGGATGACATGAGGTCTACCACAGGATATATGTTCACCCTTGCGGGAGGCCCTATTTGTTGGAAGTCTATGGTACAGTCTATAGTAGCATTATCTAATACTGAGTCAGAATACATGGCAGTAGCTGAGGCTGCCAAGGAAGCATTGTGGCTTACAGAGTTAGTCAAAGAGCTGGGTGTTCAGCAAGATGGAGTTTAGTTGCATTGTGACATTCAGAGTGTCATCTCTTTGGCGAAGAACCAGATCTATCATGCGAGGACCAAGCACATAGATGTGAGGTTTCATAAGGATCAGAGAGTTGGTGTCTTCTGGTGAACTACTACTTGAGAAAGTTCAAACTTCTGAGAATGCAACAAGTATGTTGACAAAGCCTGTTACCACAGATAAGTTCAAGCACTGCTTGGACTTAATAAACATCTCCAGTTGCTAGATGGGAGATGCCCCCAACCCTGAGTCCCAGGTGGAGTTTCAGGAAATGTTGATCTCCTGAGTGGTTGTAAATATTCACCAAGGTGGAGATTGTTAAAGTATAGCTCATATTTGCTGCGAGCACAGTGACAAAAGGGCAGATGCCGAAGTGGAGCGAAGCGCAATGTAGCGGAGTGAGCAGAGCGAGCGACGGCATCTTCGATACAAGGGACACCGAATAGGGTTGGGGGTGCGGGGGAAACGCCCTCGCGGTACGGTATGGTATAGAAAAGGGTGATTTTGTATTTTTTGTACATTAGGGTTTTAGTATAAATACCTATGATGTAACCCTAATTTATATATAGTGAAATTCCGCTGTTCGCTCCAGTAGATATAGGCACATTGCCAAACCACGTTAATTCTCTTGTTTTCTTGCTTTTCTTCTTATTTTTCTTGCTTGTTTGCTGCACAATCCTCAACACACTTCTCATCTTCATGAATGTATTTTTGCCTGAGGGTATCATAACTCTCTTAACCATGCCTTTAGTAGGACTGCCAGTAGCCCAAATCCAGTGATTATTAGTATCCTCAACAAAAACTATGTTGTTGATTCTATCCAGCTTATATTGAGGACCAAAGCAGTTTGTTAACTCTTGGTGGTTGATACCAGTGTCACCCATGAAATCATTTATACTCAATCTCTCAAAAGGAATCTCCATATTAATATATGTGGGTTTGAGAGAAATTGGAATATCAAAAGCCCAAGGGTCATTGAGAAAACTTGAGTTCATAAGATTACACTTATTGATGTCTAAGTTTGATCTTATAGAAAGTGCAGATTTACATAACATTTGGTAGAACCATGACCTTGACCCTCCTCTATTATCATGCCAAGGATTAAAAACCCCATATTTGAGTCTAGAAATTTGAACCCAAATCTTGTTTTTATTGTTTAAAACAGAGAGAATGTTTTTGGACATGCAAGTTGTTTTTGTAATTCTCAGATTTCTTATTCCCAGTCCTCCCTCAGATTTATCAAGTGTAGTGGTGTTCCAATTTATGGAATGGAAATTACTACAAGCAATGCCCCTACTCCAAAAGAAATTTCTGGCCAACTTGGATATCTGATCTAATATTGAGTCAGGGACAGGGTAACAGGACAAGTAGTAAACAGGTATGGACATGAGAGATGTGTTAACTAAAATAGCTCTACCTGCTAAAGAAATGGATCTTTGATTCCAGAAATTAAGGTTCTTCCTAGTTCTGTCCACTAAAGGCTGCTATTGGTTGACTGGAACTCTTTTTGGTGATATCATAGCTCCAAGGTATTTAAATGGATAAGTCCCTAATTTCATACAAGAATGCTAGTAATGGAGGCTCTAAGAGTTTTGTTAAATCTACTAGGTAAAATGATAGAAGATTTGGACAGATTTACCCTTTGTCCAGTGAAATGATGGTACATTTCAAGGCACATTCTATAATTTCTTGCTACACCTCTAGTGGTGTAACGCCCCGAATTTTCAAAGTAAATAAATTGAAAAATTATCAATAATTAATGAGATTAATTAACATGAAAAATAAACTTATTATGTTAACGCTCAATTAAAGGAAAAATCGAGGTTCAATAAAGTTTGAATCCAGTCTCGCAACCATTTACACTCGGAATAGTCAGAAGAGGACAGCAAGGATAACCTGGATTATTTTATTGAGAGAATTCATAAGTCTTAATTAATCAAGAATCAATTAAGTAGGAAAATCAGACAAATGTTCGGGTTCCGATAAAGTAGATCGGGTCGGTCAAAAGCCAGAATTCATGGATCTGGTCGGACGAGAGATAGACCCGTGAGGCTACAGTAGACCCGTGAAAGACTAAGCGATAAAAAGCTGAGATACGTGGATCTCGGTCGGGCAACCCACTGACTCCAACACTATGACAATCGGCACAATTATTAATTTAAAAGTATAAAGTAGGTATTATTTCAATAATTGGCGAAAATAATTGAGCTCAGTCAAGGCAATGATTTAAACCTCCTCAGGGCAAGTGGACATATGGCCACAGTAAAGTTGATAGAAATCATAACAATTAATTGGTCATGTGGCAAAGTAGGGGAGAAAATTTAATTAAAAAGGAATGGTGGATAAAGGTACTCTCTTTGTCTCCCTCTCTCTCCATGAACTCTCATCTTGAACCCACGACTCCTTCCCCTTTATTGGCCTTGCTCACAGCTTGTTCGGCGAGATCACCGCAGCCGGCGATAGCCGTGCCCCCCCCTCCCTACCGGCTCTCCGCCCCTTGTGCACACAGCGGCGCCACAAGCGCCACAAGACGCCCAAGACGCTGGTGATGCGTCTTGCGCTGGCGTCCGCCACGCCTCCGTCCATCCCTCTGCGCCGCCCAGGCCAGGCTGCTCCGCTCGCCACACCCCCACTTGGTCCGGCTGTCCCCCCCTCTCTCTCTCTCTCTCTCTCTCTCTCCTCTCCTTGCCCTGTTCGGCCTGCACACCACCACACCTGGAGCCTTGTCCCGTCGCCGCCTTACGACGCCACTTTCTTCATCAGTTAGCGGTGAGCCCTAAATTGGGAGAAATCCTACACTAGTTGGTTGATTATATGATTAGTAGTGGTAAGTGAGCTGTGAATGGAATCATGAACTAATTGTTGGGGGTTTAAGGAGATAGAAGAGCGGTGATTGTTAATTATGGAGTAATGAGATGAATGATTATGTTTGTATACATAATTGGTACTATTAGTGTGCATGTTTGTATTAATTCGGGACTGCCGAATTTTACACGAAATTCCTAAGCCTAAATGTCTTATTAATGATCATGATGACATGCCTTAATTCAAATAGCTCCATGATTATCATGTTTAAGTGTTACATGTTTAAAGATGATCGACTCGGCAAATCTAGCATGCTTTAGGATATTTTAGAAGTGTTAAAAGCATGTAATGCTCATGTAGTAGGGAGAACATAATTTTAAGAGTTTAATGTCTCTTATATGCTAATTGGAGCTTGTGTGGAATTTTAAGTCAAGAATACGATTTTTGTATTCTTAGATTTCGTATTCTTAAGTTATAGGATTAAGTATGAAGAATACGGACTTCGTATTTAATTAGTATCCTCATTAATTCCAGGAAGAGGAAAAGCTCCAGTAGGAGCTGCCGAAGAACCGAGCGATTCTTAGGAATTTGTGAGGAATTCATGTGAGGGGACTTTACTTAAATTGTGCATTTATCGGGATTTTTGTTTGATCGTATTCTTAAGAGTTTTGATTCGGTTTGTGTGTGCCGAGGAATTTCTTACTATAGTTGCATAGTATTTTTATGCTTGTGTAATTAAGTTAAAATTCAATGCATGAGATATGATTAAAGGAAAATCCTACGGGGTAGTTATATAATTAAGGGAAACCCTCAGGGGTAATTTAAGATTATTGCATGTATCATAAGCTGCACCTTAGTTAGTTATGTATGGGGGAATCCAGCAGGGCTCAGGATAGAGCCCGGGTACTTTTAGTAGACGAGACCAGTGAGGAAGGGGTTTTGTTTTCAACCAATTATTTTAAAAACTAAAATGTTTGCGAAAGTCGTGTTGTTTTTATAAAAACCCCCTTCTTGTCTCTGATACGGGATTTACCGGACTTATGTAGCGCCGGTTATCAGGATCATGTAAAGGCATACCGCTGTTCCTGATGGATGCTAGAGTCCTTCCGGAGACATTTTAGCTAGGAGTGCATGCTCATATGATAAGAGGCCTTGACATGCATACATATATATTATATGCTGATATGACTGGATATTGCTCGTGGGTTTTTCTCTGGATTTTTATCGTATTGGCATTTTTATCAAGATTGAAGATAATTATGCTGACCTCATGGATTTTACTTGCATTGATTATGTTTCAGTACCTTAGCTGTGAGGTTAAACACACTCCAATAGTTGTGAGGTCTTTTGAGTTAAAACCAAAAACAAAATTAATTGGGCCAAAATGGATAATATTAACTAGTGTAGAGTGTAAGGTACCCATAGGGCCAAACAAGTGGTATCAAAGGCCCACAAGCCCAAAATCAGCTATGGGAGCCAACAAGAATCGATAGAGGTTACATATAGTGTTCGCCCTGACCCAAATTGGGCATCAGTGTCCGGCTCATTCTTCTTGCCTCGAGCTATCTCCAAGCCCCAGTTTCGTGCCGCCGAAGTCATCCCCTCTGATCTGGAATCTTCCTCTTCATTGAAGCTTTAGACAAGTCTTCGCTAGCTTTTGCTTCTTGGTTGCACACGTTGCATCAAACCAAGATAATATTGGAAAGTCTATCACATGGATAATTCTGTTAAAAACGTGATTTTTTTTTGTGGAAGCATCATTGATTTTTTTTTTTTGTGTCAGATGCTCCAAGTAATTATCAAAGTTGCTAACTACCAGCCTATCTTGGCTTCT
This sequence comes from Dioscorea zingiberensis, assembly GCA_026586065.1. Lineage (NCBI taxonomy): Eukaryota > Viridiplantae > Streptophyta > Magnoliopsida > Dioscoreales > Dioscoreaceae > Dioscorea > Dioscorea zingiberensis. The sequence goes on along the minus strand of CM048818.1, from coordinate 66,341,908 downwards.
TTGTGAAGACTCTTCCCTAGATTACCCCCACCTTCTTCCCATATATCTTGTATATTATAGGGAGCCAAGGTGAACCCAAACAACGGATAATAGTGGTCCCAATTTTTTTTTTTTTTTTATTATGGGGTTTACAAATGCTTTGACCTCAACACTAAGTCTTCTCGCTTGGTATGCTATCTTTTAATTAATTAATTAATTAATTAATAATTTTATTTTTGTAGATGCTCGATCTTGGTTTTCTCCATTCAACTTGGGTCACTTATCCGAAAGTGACACTTCAGGGAAGTTGATAGAAGTATCAGTTCCCCAAAGTGACCGTAGTTAGTGTTCTTTTGAGTGTAGGTGTTGGCTGTTGGAAGTGTTTATTTTTTCACTTCGAATGTTCTTTTTGGTGAAAATAGGGTTGAAGTGGGACCAAAATGGATTGGGACTAAACTTGGGTTGAAGTGACCTTTTCTACCAAGGTCACTTCGCTCATTTCAGTTCAAAATCAACTGAAGTGGGTCTAATTAATTTTTGATGAAAGTCCCACTTTGACGGAAGTGGTTGAAATGGGATTTCAACTTAAAAGAACACATGTAGTGGTGGAAGTGGGCCACTTCCCCACTTCCCCACTTCCGCATTAGGAGTTTTTTCTCGTATTTTTTCCTTCAATTTTTACATATGAATCTTTTAATCTTTTAAATTGTCTTTTCTCTTAAACCCATGATTTCCATATTCATAATTTCAAATCCCCCCTAATGGCAAAATTTCTGTAATTGTATATATAAATAAAAGTGATATCAACTGCTTCCAACCAAAACTAGTCAAATTAATTGAAGAGGTTAAGTATGACTGTTCAATTGAAGTGCTTGGAATTCAACATCCGAATTAACTGAAGAGGTTAGGTATGATGATATCTTTTCTCTCCTTTCAGACATGTCATATTAAAGATATTTATTTTCATATATATCATTATAAAATTTTAAAATTACGTTGTTCATTGTAGTAAAAATTAAAAATTATATATACAGAAGACCAAAAAAACATCTAACACTGCAAAATACTAATATGTTGAAATTAAACAAGAAAAAACACTTCTGGTTACACCTTCCATCTTGTGTTTTTCTAAGTCTTCAAAGAAGTAGGATGTGGTTGTCATGTCCATTGCAGAAGCAGAGTATATGGCTACAGGGAACAATGCTACACAAACAATGTGGTTAAAGAAGATACTTCCAGAGTTGCGACACAAACAAGACAGGGCGACAAAGATTCTTTGTGATAGCAAGGTTGCAATTGCTATGTCAAAGAATCTTGTGTTTCATGGTCACAAAAGCATATTGAGATCAAGTATATATCATAAGATTCGTGATTTTGTGAAAGATCAAGAGATTAAGTTGGAGTTCTGTTTATCAAAAGATCAAGTTGCAGATGTTTTTATCAAACCAGTCAAAACTGATGTGTTCTTGAAGCTGAAGAAGATGATGGCCATGATGAAGTTGGTGAACTTGGTTTAAGCAAGATTGTGTTGGAATTAAACCTAATTATTTAATTTTATTTATTAATGACATGGCAGTTTATTATTGATTGTTACCTTAGGATTAGGTTTTTATTTACTAAGTCTTGTCTTTATGAAGTTTGCACATGACCAACCATCAGAAAATACCACAAGTTTGCACCAAAACATGGAAAACTGTCAAAGGCCTCTTGGTCTACCGGTATGGGTCCCTTGCATAGATTCGGCCCGTGGAAATCCTAGGATCGAATCCCCGTTAGAGCAAGGTGATAACGTATGATATGGGTCACTCAGTGGGATAGCCCACACCAGTACGCGAGTCTTCTCCGTGTTGGCTCGTAGTAGACTGGACAGTAAAAAAAATTGTACTCTATGAAACCCAGTGTGAATCGGAGCTCTGTTACGCACTCTATTTGGTGATCCTTGAGCGCTTTGTTACCCATGTTAAAAAAAAAAAAAACAAAAAAAACAAAACAAAACAAAACAAAACAAACATGGAAAACTGGTATAGGATTAAAGTCATGATTTTTCTTTTTTATTATTATTATCAAACTTGGAAAACTAGTTTATCTACCAAAACATAAGTGAATATCCAACGCCACAACATAAATGGTATGAAAAATATCAATCGTCACCTTGTTATCAGAAAACAACATGAAATCTTGAAAATTGTAAAGATTGCATTGGCATGAAATTTTTTAAGAAAGATCACTTCCATGCACATCCAAGACAAACCTATATCTAACATCATTCTTCTCCATTCTTTCCACTGCTTTGTTCACATAATCCATCTTCACTGTCTCAATCATTGATTTCAATTCTTTCTCCTCCCAAAAGTTTAAAACTTCTTGTGTATCTGCAATGCTACCAATAAAACTCCCTGCGATCGTCTTCCTCCCTGTAATAAATAACATTAGAAATTTGATTTTTCGTTTAATGAGAGAGAGAGAGAGCACTACTCTAATATATGTACGTAATTATATCTTATATATATTCTTTTGCTTTTTTTTATTTTTCTTTATTTTTGCTCTAATTACCAATCTCGTATATTACTTATAACCTTCATAAGAAAAGTTGGTAATTCGTTCTCTTTCAAAAAAGAGGTTGAGGGTTCGAACCACTGATCGACATGTTTCTAGTAGCTTGCCCACATTTATAAAAAAAAAAATCATACATTTTGAACATATGTAGAACTATAAATGCTATGTTTTAATCTAAGATTTGTAAATTATAGTTGCTTTTCAAATCTCTAAATCAGCTTTTAAATCATAAAAACGACTTTTAGATTATATAAGATACATGAAAACTTCCAAAAACCTAAAAAACAATTGATGTAAAAGCTCCAAATCATAACTTTTAGTAGAAATGTTTCCCAAAGACCATTGTTCTTTAAAAAAAAATAGTTAATTCACTATTGGTTCCTGGAACAGTGCCCTAATTGTCTTGGGGTCCTTGGAGGTGTTTGTTTATTATTTAGTGTTGTGTGTGCTTGTGTTTTGAGAGTTAAAAAACAAAGCAGTCAAGACCTATAAATAATTTCTCCAAAAAAATAAAGAAAAAAAATCTGAATAAGACACCGATGACACATTTATATATCGACGTCCTATTCATCGAATCTCATAACTACGAAGAATAAATAAGGAGAAATCACACTTAAAAAAAAAATTCATTGTAACCTCATGATTTACCTAAAATAAGAGCTGTTGTACTGACTTGAAGATCTTGAGGAGCAACACCAACAATCAAAAGCTTGCCATCAGGCTTCAAAAGAGAAAGATAAGAATTGATTGAATGGACTGCTGGGATGGTATCAAGAATGAAGTCCAAGCTTCCAACAGCTCCATCCATCTCTCTTGCATCATTGCTAACAATATAAGCATCAGCTCCCAAATGCTCCAATGCTTCCTCTCTCTTCTTGTTTGATGAGCTGATCACTGTCACATGATGTCCCATTGCCTTGGCTATCAGAACTCCCACATGTCCAACTCCTCCTAACCCTAAAACCCCACCCTTGAGACCCTTCTCTTCTCCACAGAAATGTTTCAGGGGACTGTATGCTGTTACTCCTGCACATAGTAATGGTGCTGCTTGTTCTGGTGCTAGTTTCTTTGGTATGTGAACCACAAACCTAAATGGTAATGTGTGTTAAAATATGTTCAGTATTTTAGATAGTACTAATAATTAAAAGAGTAATGCCATAATATCAACCGACAGAAGTGATATGAAACCATTGATGTTGCCTCGGGATCATCAACACCACCATCCCGATTTCGTGTAACTTATTTGTGTAACCCATTCCGATGCTATATCATTTCTCTAATTAAAATAAGTGCTCCCAAAGTGTTAAAAGTGTTTATTTCATAAATGAAAAAGAAAATGAAAAATGGCTTATTTTACCTTTTTTTTTGTTTTGCAAAAAATAAAACAAGCCATTAAAACATAGTTATAAGTGTTCTTACATAAGTGTTTTTAAAAAACCAACATTTATAAAGAAAGTTGATAACTCATTCTCTCTCACAAAGAGAATTTGAGGGTTTGAATCACACCTACACGTGCTTCTAGGAGCTTGTCCATATTTATTAAAAATAAATAAATAAATAAAATAAAATAAAAAATGATGATACAAAGAAAGAACTAACTTGTGATGCACAATCATGGTAGATGCGAATCCGCCTCGAGTGGGTTGACCATCCACATCAATTCCGTTGTAGGTGAAGACCATTTTGCTACAATACTGCTCTCTGTTGGACTTGCAACAAATGCATTCTCCACAAGATCCTACAATACAACCAACACCAACAATATCCCCGACCTTAAACCTCCCTTCCACATCCTTTCCCGCTTCCATCACTTCTCCCACAACCTCATGCCTTTAAAAAAATAAAAAAAATAGTATATATTATTAATTAACCACGAGTATATATATATATATATATATTTAAATTCAAAATTCAAAAAATATAAATGGATATAATTAAATTGTATGTAGAACTAACCCTGGCACTAAAGGATAGATGGTCATATGGATCTCATTCCTCATTTGGTGCACATCAGTGTGGTCAAGTCCACAATAAAGCACTCTCAGCATCACATCTCCAGGCCCCATGTCCCTGTATTAAAAAAACATACATTTATTTATTTTTAATATACTAATAAACATGTCAATTTTTGCTCTTCAAGCATAATCTAATTAATTTTTATAAAGTAATTAATAATTTTTTTTTCTCTTTTTCTTAAAACTGATGGACTTATCTTCATCTTAATTTTAAAAACAGTAGCACCAATCAAGTTGTTTTTGGTTGCTTATTAAGTTGAGAGATTATTTCGAAACTTATAACAACCGAATAATTAACCGAAAAACTTGCTACTTATAATTCCATCAGGACATGCATGCAAAACATGGTTTTGGGATTAAGAATGTTTTAATCCCTTATTAATCTTAATATTCAGACAACTAATTAAGTTTAGAATATATATGGCATATATCTACATAAATATATAGAAAACAAGATAATGATAATAGGTAATCAAACCTTAGAGTGAAAGAGTAGGGAGATAGCACTCCCGTAGGATCTCTTGCTGCCCATCCCACAGCCACCCTTCTCCCTTCCATGATTTCTCTTATTCAGAAATACAAGTGTGAGTTAGTGAACAAAACATATCATATATATATATATAATATATATATATATAAGGTTCATGTTAAACTATTTATATTTTTATATTTTATACAAGGGAATGAGAAACTCGTCACCAATGACGATGTCACGCAATTGTGGATCAAATTAAAGATGGTAGGTGGAGTCAACTTCTCAAAAGCCTTCACTGTTACCGACGGCGGCTAATATGTATTATTGCAACTAGGTTTAATTTATCATATGTGGTTTAATTAATATATGAAAAGGTTGCTTTTTGCTATTGGGGGTCCAACTTTTAGGTTTTGTACTTTTTCTAATTGAAAAAATAAATTATTTAAACTATTTAAAGTTATTAAATGAGCTAAATACTCATGAATTAGGTCCAGTTTAATTCAGCTCACTCACACAATTGGTAGATTGGTTTTTGCATTGTTGACTATTATTTTTCAAAAGACTTCAATCGGGAAGCATAAGAAATATGCTAAGTACTGTATAATTGATCTAGTTGAGACATGGTCCTTTTTTTATATATAAATATGGATAGATCATTAGAACCACGACGTAGGTGTAATTCGAATCTATCATCCTTTCTTAGTAATTGGAATGAGTTATTAATTTTTCTTGTGAAGATTGGTTAGTTGAAACATAGTCAAAAAGGAGGTTCTTACATCCCGAATTAGGATTGAACTCTCCATAAGATTCATAGTTACATTATTTATTTTTTTGAAAAGGTGGATAAACCACATTCATTGATAATATTTAGAGTGTTATAGATATTACACGACTGTATGTTTTGCATAAGTATGGGCATTGCAATAGTGATGTGGCATACTGTATAAGTGCCTATGGAGATGTGGTTGGTCTTTGGTGACCTCCTACATCTCCCTGCCCTCTTGAGTCTTTTAGGTATTTGGTGGCGTCATATCTTCTCCTTCCTCCTCAAAGTCTGCATTTGGTGGACGTTGTTGGTCCCCTTCAGCTTCTCGTGTAATTGCTAGACTTCGTTTAGTTACATTATTTACAGCTTCCTTGTTTGTGGACTTCTTTCGTTCTGTAAATTGGTTGCACTTGAGTCACTATTTGAGGTTCAAAAATAAGAAGTGCAGCTAAAACAATAAATATTTTGGTTTTCTTAGTTTATTGATAAATTATATAAAAAAAAAACCTTAAATCATAAACTCTAATTCAACAAGGGGTTCTATAATTTTTTTTTTAGTTCATGATTGTTCTATCATTTATTTTATTTTAATAGAAATTTTATAGACATCAAAAATACTAAATTACAATGAGTGTTTCCTAACTCAACTAAAATTTTCAAACCTTTTCAAAGCATTCAATTCTTTCCTTTCAGATTTAAAATCGGTCAAGGAAAGGAGTCTTGGAATGTGAAATTTTTCAAATTTTCTAGGTTCTTTAATTTTATTTTAAATCTTAATTTGTGAATTTTTCATCTAGGAGAAATGATCCCCATGGACATAGAACCGAGTCCATGTATGATCGCGGCCACAAAAAAATACCTCTGGATGTGTGGGCGGCACACATCTCGAGGTGTTCTTTTGAGCGTCCTGAGATATGTGGCATCCACACATCTAGAGGCACCATTTGTGGCCGAGATCATCTATTGACTCGGTTCATGAGATCATATCTACTACATTCATATAACTCTAAAATTAACAATTTAACTATTATTTTTAGTTCAGCTAAAAAAAATGTATAAACTGTAGGATTATAAAGAAACTAAAATATAAATATAAAAACTTACTAAATACATTGTTTCCATAAAATTATTTTCATATATTGATTTAAATGCACTTATATTTCCCTCAAATTCCAGAATTTTTATTTTAAACCAATTTCATTTGAAAATTATTAAAAATGAAAATAATGGTTAAAGGATTTTGCTTGTTTGTGGTGTGGATTATCATATAATTGAAAAAATATAATTAAGTTAGCATGAAATTTATATAAATCTTCAAAAAGTTTATATTATATTTGTTTAACTTACGTATTTAAGTTTGACAATATGTTAAAGGTGTGTTTTATTTAGCAATATAACGCTTGACTGAAACCAAACTTATATTCAACATGTGAAATCGAAATATCAACCCAGCCTAGAATATTTTAATTATTCAATACATTTATTATTATATGTATGATGAATTTCTTTTAACCAACTATTTCGCTTTAACCTTCTTAGTAAATGATATGGAAATATCTAGTAAAACACGTGTCATCAATCCCGCGCAACACATGGCGCCATCCCCTCAAGCCGCTTGGCATTGTGCTAAGCTAAACACCTGTCAGAACAATTCCGATCTTCAACCCTGCTTCCCCAAAGCAAACTTCTCCCCTGATCAAAGGAGAGAACGAAACGTCCATCTTTCTTCTGACAAAACCGACCAAAGTCACAGCAAAAGTACAGAAAATATCTCATGTCAGAATAAATCCGACCAAAATGACAAAACGCCATAAAATACTATGAAAGACGACGGGACAAGTATTTAAGGCAAGAATATCCACTTGCCCTGACACAGTCCACCTACACAGGCAGATATTTCCAACCGCCTCAATTTTAATAATAAGAAACCAAACTCAAGAATTTTTCGGAGAACTCTATAAAAAGAGGAGGAATTCAACAGAAAAGGCAGAGACTTCTTGCTCTTTCCATCACAACACTACATCCATTTCTTATCTACTAACTTGACCGTTGGAGTTAAATTCGGGCAGAAAGGCCCAATTCCGATCATTTCCGCTCTTCCTTTCAGGTTCTACATCAGTTGACCAGAATCAAAGTAAGCGTACACACCAAAAATAAATCTCAACCGTTGATAGAAACCTGGACCAGATCACAAGGCAGATCCAGTTTCTAGCTTCAACAGTAAACAAGTTTTACGTGAGCCATTTTCTTGAGTGGATCATGAAATTAGTAAGTGACAAATCTAAATTTTCCAACATATATACTCTTATTAGGGTTGTTTGGTTGGATGCATTTGGAGTTTTATAATTGCGCTCAATTACTGGGGCTGAATTGTTTGGTTCATGATATTTGTAAACCACAATGTAAGTTTTGTTATCCATGAGGGCACAAGAAGCCCTAGTAGCCTATGGAGAATATGAAAACAACAAAGAAAAGGAAGCAAAGTGGAGGCAATGCTCCTGAATGACCTGGCTAAAAGAGGGGGACAACAACACAAAGTTCTTTTATATTATAGTCAACCAGAGAAGATGCAAGAATTGAATACACACAATAGAAGACAAAGGTATGACATTTACGGGGAAATATATGTTGCCATAATGACCTATTTTCAAGGGATCATAGGTCAGCCAAGGGAGGTTAGATATACCCCAAATTGAACTCAAATAATATTGTCCCACAAGAAAAGAGTTGATCTGGAACATTTGGAAGTGTCATTCATTGAAGGGCTGGGGAAAATCATTCGTGCCATAAAAGAGCTAAACCCGGACAAGGCCCAAGGTCCGGATGGCTTCCTAATGACAGTATACCAGTAGGGATGGGCCTTTATGAAAAATGATCTTCGCAAGCTCTTCTCTGACTTCTATAATAGTCAATGGAAGGGCCAGTGAAGATCAAGGAGTATGACCAATCAACCTAATAAACTGCTCGATGAAGATCTTCACAAAGGTGCTAGCAAATAGACTACAGACAACCATCAATAATTTGGTTGACGAAGCGCAAACGACCTTTATAAAAGGAAGGTACATTCATGATAACAGTGTGTCAGCTGAAGAACTGATACATATGATAAAAAAAGGGGTCACAGGACGTGGTACTAATAAAAATAGACTTGAAAAAGCTTTTGATATGGTGGATTGGGGCTTCTTATTGGAAATGCTGATGGCGAGAGGCTTTGGGGACAAGTGGGTATCATGGATTCAAGCCATCCTAACAACATCAAAATCGAAGATCCTCATCGATGGATCGCCTAGGATATGTGTGCCACAAAAGGGGCCTACATTTGTACCAGGTCCAATCATAGACCTACCTATTTAACATGGGGTCTACATTTGTAACCAAATCAATGTAATCCTTTTAAAGATTTAAATAAAAAAATGTGATTTATCCACTTTTATCAAAAAGAAAAAAAAAAAAAAAAAGGAGCCTAAGGTAGGAGGACCCACTCTCCCCCTACTATTCGTTCTGGCGGCTAGCGTCCTCAATTAAATGCTCACCACAACAAACTGGGTAAGTATATGCAAGGGAATAGATGCAGAGGGACATATACAAAAGAGGTGACCTCCCTGCATTATGCGGATAACCTGCTGGTACTCAATATAGGAGAGCCAAAACACCTGCAAACCTTGAAGTTGATTAATTTTCTACATGTATGAGGGAATATCCGGTCTCCAAATAAACTACCATAAAAGCTCGCTCATTCCTATAAGAGTGAACTCTCACACGGCGAAATCCATGGCCGACATACTTAACTGCAAGCTAGAGAATCTATCGGTAAAATACTTGGGCATCCCACTGTCTGGGAGAAAACCAAAAAGAGAAGGCTCGCTACAACTAATAGAGAAAGTTAAGAGAATAATGAGCACTTCGCAGTTTAGATTCCTCTCTATGGGGGTCAATCACCCTTATAAATTCAATCCTCTCTACAATCCCTAACTATTGGATGGTCATCTACAAGCTCCTAGATCGGGTTATAAACCGCAACTACGCACTTCTGACAAGATTTTCTTTGGGCCGGGATCAGGACATGTAAAGGAAAACATACTAATTGGTGAATTGGAGACGCTAATGCCTACCGCCAAAGGAAAATGGAAGATGGGGCATAATTGGCTTAAAATGTTTTAATATGGCAATGCTATCGAAATTGTGGTGGCAACTAATCAAAGGAGAGACAAGAATCACGACGCATCATCAAAAATAGCTACTATCAAACAACATATTTGAACCCCTCATAAAAAAGCCCGTGACACATACTTTATACTTACGAAGAGGATCAATACAAATTGGAAGACATTGAAATAGGAACAATAGTTAAAAGCGGAATAAAGGAGACACACTGTGAACTTATGGAATGATAGATGGATTGAAGGACAGTCCCCCATAATACTATTTGCCACCCTCAACCCCTTGATAAAGAAACTGCACATTTCCCTGCAGCAGGCAAGACATCGCATTGTACAGGTGTGTCGCTGCTCAAGGAAAGACTGCTTCCTAGAGAGGACTACCAAGAATTCCATGTCTTAATCGATAGAACGACCATGGCCAGTACGGAGGAAGGGGATGAACGCACGTGGACACTAGTGATCGGAGGAAGATACATGGTCAATTCCTTATATAGCCTCATTGCTGATGGGGGAATGAGATTTACGCTCCCAAAAGGTTTCTAGAAGATGCCTTGCCCGAAGAAGGTAAAGATTTTTGTCTGGCTAACTTGGGATGACAAAATCCTCACATTGGTCAACCTTGCCAAAAGACACTGGAACGACACCAGACTAGCATGCTACTTATGTAACGAGGCAGAGGAAACAACGCAACATCTGCTGGCCAGGTGCCTGGAAACTCAAAAAATATGGGACCACTATTGCCCAATTTGGGCTGAATCATATCCCCAAAGCGTCCAAGATCTTTGGGAGGAAAACACATAGGCATGCAACTCCAAAATAGGGAAAAACTAGGGTGGAAACTCGCAGTGATGGCGATCACTTGGAGCACTTGGCTTGAAAGAAACCAATGATGCTTTTTGAGGAAAACAATGTGTTTTCACCCAGGTAATTCGAGGAATTAACTTTCTAATGTTATCTTGGTTTGATGCCGCTCCTACCTCTAAGAATCAAAAGTTGGTGCCAATGGCGAACATCATCAAGTGGAGCCTCACATTTACAAACGAGAGAGTGGCAGACATGAGGGAGGACGAGGACGACTTTGACAACCTTGCCACACCCGGGAGTAGTACCACAAAAGAAACAAAGGAGTAGTGCATTCGACTAGGGTGGGGGATCTGGAATGCACAAGGAAAATACTATTGTAAACCTCACCTAAGAGGATGTAATGAACTTCTGTTATAAATAAAGGAATGTGGTTTATCCACTTTAATCATATATATATATATATATATATATATATATATATATATATATATATATATATAGGGCAATATTAGAGTGCGATCGACCCTTGAAGTGCAGTAGGCCCAGCTCTAATCTTTAGCTATGATCGGGCCAGGCTCGACAGGCCCGTGGCCTTGCTTGATAGTGTAGGTGTTAGAGTGGGCCGGCCGCACTTGCGGTCGACCGCACCGTAACACCTCCCATATATATATGCAAATTTATTTAAATAAAATTTATTAAACTACATCCATCCAAACACAATATTTAGAGTTAAGCTAATTAAATGCAAACATAACAAAGACACCTGAAGTCACATGTACCTTAGGCTACGTAGTATTTTCACTTATGTTTAAAATTTACATGATACATGGTGTCCTAGAGCTGTGGTTGATCTCAGAACTTTACGCTAATATTAAGTATTTTGGATAGTCTCGTCATAGATTTGTCCTCTAGGAGAGAGGATGTATCCTCGAAGTCATCTTTTGGTAAGTGTTTTCATCTCCTCCTGAGTGAATAGAAGACTTCTTTTTGCTATGAACTCCACCGTCACTAAATTTGGTCTCTTAGACGTGTGCGCTGCATCAAACTAGGAAAGTATTAAAAAATTAATATTTTCAAATGATTATGTGAAAACACGATGTTTGTTATGAAAGCATCTTTGATTCCTTTCGCTCCATATGCTCAAAGTAATTGTCGTGACTTGCATTGTCCATTTATTTTCCTAATTATGTTATCCCCCAAAGGTTTTGAATATGGTTAGGCATGCGCCTTATCCCAAATAGTTGGCAGTAGTCTACCCATATGTGTTTGGTATAAGGATATTGGATGAGGAGATGCGAGACTATTTCATGGCTTTGCTCGCGAAAGAAATATGTTCCTTCTCTATCCTCTCTCTACCGAGTCATTGTTACCGAGTCACACCTAATATTGAATTGGTGTGCCCATGTAAAATTAAAGTAAAAAATAATTATCTTAGCATGAAATTAATATAAATATAACTTTGAAATAAAATAAAATTTTGGGGAAGTTCTGATTATATAGTAAAAATTGATTTTACTTTTATTAATTTTATTTTTTTGATATAGACAAACATGACCGCTACATGCTATGCTGGTCCAGGCTTACAAGTACTTATGATTGACTTCCATACTTCCGTCTAATTTCCTAAAAAACAAACTTTGGGAAATCGACTTCTTTTCAGAAGCGGCAAAGGAGCAACCCTTTCTCTCTTCATCTCCCCCCTAAACATCAACGGCTCTCTCTCAATCTCTCTCTCCCGTTTGGTTTTCCATTTTGTAAGTCTTTTCCGGAGTGTTTTCGTTGTAAATGAGGTGAATCTCGACTTCCTTTTTCTTATTTCCTTTCCTCTTTCGCTCCCGCAAACTTCCATTTCTAGGGTTTCGCACCACAGTTATTTCCCTCTTCCGGTTCGCTAACCCTAACCCTCTTCTCTCCCTGCCTCTCTCTCGGAGATCCTTCCTTTAATCCGCTGTGTGATCGAGCTGGGCGAAGCGAAGTGGTAGGGAATGGCTGCGAGGCCTCAGGTGACCATCACGCTGGGCCGCAGCGGGCAGGTATGCTCGCGTGCATTCTTTTTCCATCTTCTCTTGACCTGAGTTTCTATTAGATCGGCTCATGGTTGTACGTTTAAAGGATTCATATTTTTGTGTGTTCTTATGGTTTAATTCTAGATTTTTATGTACTTCCTGTACTGAGAAGCCTGATTGTTCTTTTTTCGTTTTTTGATTTTAGTTTTTTGGAATGACATTTAGAAGGAAATGTTTGACATGAAATTTTTCCAATAGGAAATATGTGTGGAAAAATTGTGTTAAGGACTAGTTCTATTTATTGTATGATTATCTATTTTTTGCAAGTATTTCAGAGGTAATAACACATATGGCTATGATTGGAGACAGCAGCACAAGAAAATTAGAATTATATGAAGTTCAAACATATGCGTAGTTGGTGATGTACATGAGGAACTTCTGATCTGCTGGGGAAGCATTGATATTTAACTAAAACAATGTGTTTGCAAGTTCTGGATTGGTAGGAAATGGTCTTAAATTGATGGTTTAGGTTATAGCTAGTTAAAGCGGATAGCTGATTGGAGGTGATAGTTACTAAACTGCTATATGAGGGAATTTTTCTATGGACCGTGGCGCCAATTCGCCATATCAATACGACAAGTGTCTAGCAACTTTCTCTGCTTTCAATTTCTAACATGTAGAATTTTTAATTCAAAAAATATTAAAAATTACTTGTCATTTGTCGCATCTTTGTTGGCATGGCGTAATGCACCCGGTCTTGGGAAGAAGTACACCTATATGAGGAACTTTTTTGACCTAATTCTTTTTGAGACTGATCTGGCTGTTTGATTTGGACAGAGATTGACATGGACCTAAGAGTTTTTCGTCCCTATGAACAAGAACAAGTCATTATGTTTCAGGATACTACAAATATCGATGTGGGTTATGACTGGGTGCGGTATGAGAAGTGAGAACACAAAATACTTTGTTGGTATAGGAGTTGATTCTCATGCAGTGGAGATCTACTTTTGAAATGGCAATGTGAGGAGACTATAAGCAAGTTGCCCTGTCAAAAAAGGATTCTAAGAAGTGGAAACTGTGGTTTTCATGACATTCACTTTTTAAATAATGTTAATCTCTCTGTCGTACACCCTTAGGTGCTCCGGTTCAGAAATATGATAGTTTGGTAATAGAAGGTAAAAAAAGGGATAGAGGTAGACTGAGGATTACATTGAGAGAGGTAGTGTCTAAGGACCTATGTTTATTAGATGTGGATCTGGATCTTGTTTTTGACAGAGTTACATGGAGACGGAGAATTCAGTTAGCCGGCCCTATTTAGTATGGGATTAAGGCTTAGTTGTTGTTGTTGTTCTTGTTGTCAATCATCTCGCTTTTCGTTCATTTCATTTCATACAATAAGAAAAAAGCAAGCGAGGTAAAGAAATTTCTAGTTTAGTTACGTACCTACTTAAAAAAGAGATTTTCTTTCTTTTAAGAGAAGTGCTGATTTGTGTATGTGACATGCTGCATTAGCCATGGGCATTTCACCAGGATGGAGCATGCTATATTGGCTTAGGGCATATCATGTGATGTGTAAGGCTTGAGGTTAGAGAGAAAATGCAATAGATTGTAATAGAAATAGTGCAAATAGGTCAAGTCTTTCTGTAAGAAACATGTAATTGTTTTTACAGGTTGTGAAGAGAGCAGGCCCTACGGTTGATGGTAGCCAATCTGATTATGCAACATCACAATCCTTGGGAAGCAAGCGACCTCTAAGAGAGAGGCTGGGGGGCAACGCTGAAGATCCTCATACATTTGCTAATCAGTTCCGGAGTAAACGGTATGATTAATGTTTGTCTTTATTATTTGCAGCCTTCTAAGATGTGTAGCTTCAACTGCCAATGGCACTGGTCATTATTTTGTGCAACATCACAATTTTTTTTTTTTTAATTTCTTTATTTTTGAGGATACATATATGGCAGGTCAAAGATTTTCCTCATTACTATTATATAAAATTATTAACATTACTTTTTGAGAAGATTTATCTTACCATATTGTTCTTCCTTGAGCCTTGTTAGATATTGCACTTGTGAAATCTGTGCTTAACCTAAGGTTCAGGTTGGATTTACTTAATGTGCTCAAACACTTGTCTTAAACTTGGATCATCTTTGTCATGTTTGAAATATATTGAGTGACATTTATTTTGTTCATCTGCTGCTGTTTCCTTGTTTTTTTTTATTATTTATTTATTTATTTATTTTTTATCATCATTGAAAATGGAAAGAGCCCTTCTACCTTCTTTCTAGCTTTATTCCAATCTCAAACTCAAAACCACTCATAAACCACTCATAGTCATTGGTGATCATTCTTTGTGGAATGCATTAGCGTTTACCCCCATGCTTATTTTTGTCAGTGAGCAGAGCTATCACCAGTTTTTATGAGAGTAAACTAAGCCTTCACCTCATTCCCAGTAGCTCAGAATTTTCAATGTCATAATGGGATTTTGGAAGCTTCTTTGGAAGCAATCTGTGACAAGACCATCTTCTGATCTTAGGAACATTTGAATATTTTATGTGACAGAGTATATACTGGAAAAACAATCAAGAAGCAGTTCATTTCATGAAAATTGGTATTGTATACAATCTCATCTTCTGTGTCTGTGTTTTTCTTAATGTAACTTGGATTGCTCTCCTAACCTCTCCTTGCATGCGCTTCATAGTGACCATAAGTTTTTGACAAGCATGTATGCTAATATAAAATAGCGATAAGATGCTCTAATCAGGACTTCAATCAACAGCTTGACATTATTATGTCAATTTAATTCACCTAATGTAAAGACAGAAAGAACAAACTCCTGAATTATGTGAGGCACTTATTTTTATGTCTGTATAAAGTCAACAAAGAGAGAGGATCAGGGGTGTTACATTATAAATGCATGTTTTCTTTTGTTTTTTTTTGTTAATTTGATAGATGTGCATACATGGTTAATCACTTTGAACACCATTTATGTGAAGGTTGATTTGTAGAATTACAACTAACCATATTTTAAAGTCACTGGCATTGTTGCAGAGATTTTTGTTCAACTTTTAGGTATACTATGAGTTTGGGGATCAAACACCTAAAATAAGGAAGTGTGTTATGAATAACTACCTAGCTATTGGATGGTGAAGTAAATAAATATAATGTATTTATAATATGTGGTAGCACTACTTGTACACTTTGATTTAGAGTTATGGAATTCTTATTCTAGTTCAAAGATTTCTTATGATCCAGTGACTTACTAAGGAGTTCATGCTTAAAAGATAATCATTGGCTGATTGGATGTTTGGAAGATATTCCGTTAGTATCTGAATCTACTGCCATTTGGTTGGTCTGAAAGAGAGATCAAATTGATTTATCCTTAGACTGAAATCATGGGAATATATATGTATATAATCACATTATGTAACAAGCAAAGAGTTTATTGTTTCATTTCCACTAATCAAACAATCAAGTTTTTAAAAAAACGGCATGAACTTTAGACTTTTCCAAGGCTTGTTACTTATGAAAGTGATTGAACTTATCCTGAGGGCATTCTAAGTTAGAAGATAAATTTTGTTTCTCACTGATAAGATGAGAAAGAAAAAAATTACACAAAAGGCTGCAATGCTTGCATGTTTTCTTTATACTAGCTTACTAGTTCGATTCCAATTATTAAGAAGATAATGGTTTTGAAAAATTATGCACACAACACTTTTGTTTGTTGAACTAGTGGCTTCAGTTGTATTTTATGCATTCAGAGCTTAATGAGAGTAAATTTCCTCATGTACGTTGAATTTTGTGGGATAATGGGGACCACAAACTTTTTTACTGTATATAGATATGATCAGTCACTTATTATTTTTATTGTAATAAGTGACTGATCATAGCGTGAACTTTGTAGCACCGGGCTGCCCTTTTTTTTATATAGATATGATCAGTCACTTATTATTTTTATTTTATTATTATTTTTTAAAAAAGTTACATTTCTCTTTGACTGTTTCACTGGGCAGTCAGCGAAGGGAGGGGCATGACTGGAGGCCAGATGATGATGTGGATAATGAGAAGCAATATGTCCCTAGTATCCATTTTGAAGTCATTTGAGTTCTATATCTTTTTGATATTGACCTTTCCTACATAATCCCTTAATTATAAAAAGAACGTTGGATTGGTAGGGATGACCTGAGACATAAGCTTTTACATAAAAGCCTACATAGGCGCACTAATGTTGTTCAAGGAGCAGAAGATCATGTTGACCTTCGTGAAAAGCTTTCTCGGAATGCAAAAATTTCTTTCAGACGAGAAACACAACAAAGGCAAGAATCAAAGACACCCATGAGGCGAATCGTTCCCACAAGAAGTGCTGATGATTTGCTTCGATTGGATTCAGTGCAAAAATCCTATTCAGCTTGGCCATTAGATGAGTGAAGACACAGGTCTCCTGATCGCCTTATTGGTGTTTCCAGGGGTCCCAGTAATCATGATGAGCTGAGACATGTTTCTTCAAGGTCTGTTGACACTTCAACAAGGTCCTCAATGTATACTTCTAAGGATTTGCTGGATGCATCAAGGCCTGTGCCCTTTATGACTAAATCTTCAGTTCCAATTGAAGCTCCAAAACCAGTTCTTAGAGCTCCTCCACCAGGTGGCGTCATACAGAAAAGCTCTCACATGGTAGGCTAATACACCCTCATTGCTTTTACTTATCAATATATCTGATTATAAACTTGAGTTGCACATAAAAAATTCCTGGATGGCTTGTTTGTACTTGCATAATATCTTATTATCGATATCCTGCATTTCTGAGAATATCACAGGATTGGACTTCTTTACTGAAATTTCAGAAAACATTCCTTACTAATGGTGAGCATAATTTTCTTTTATTTTCTTTACTTTTTTTTTATGACTCAAAACTTGTCTATATTCATCTCTCTAAGTTTTATTCATCATGATGCTTGAGTGGACTTCAGAATAGCTGTCATCTAGTTCTTTCCATGGATGGATATAAACACAGAGACGGATATGTCCATAGTAGAGTATTAGAACAGGGATAGTGGTAAGGATATGGATTTTTGGTCAATGCCGGATTCTGTTGTGACAACTAAAATAGCTATTCCAAAAGATTGTTTGAAAATCATTCAAATGGTAATCTCCCTTTTGAATTTAAACGCTGATTCTAATCATCCCCTAACTGTAAATTGTTTTGGAATATGGATAAAAATGAATAACAGCTGAGCAAACTAGTATGTGATTTTGAAATTTGAATTATACTTGAATGACTAATCTTTTGCCAAATGCAACCAAAGAACATGTTTTGAAAACTGCGTTCAACATATAAAAGTTAAATGAATGCCTTTGGTTCAAATTTTCTTTGTCTCGATAACAACTGCTTTTCTTGTTGTGATGCAGTTTCAGTTCATTGGGAATGTTATGTAATATGGACTTCTGAAAGTAAAACAAATCTTACATAGATATAAGAAAAAAAATGGGTTCTTGTTTTGAACAAGGGATATAGTGCATTCTAATTTGAACTTTCAGGGTTAATGAGAATTCTGATCAGTCTAAGAACGTGTGAATGGAGGCATATTTAGCTAAATACAACCAAGGGCAGTTGGTTATGAAGAGAAAAAAGATCCTGTTGCTTTTTCTGTCTGTTGTAAATGTTCTCCCTTTCTACTTGAATAAGTATAATCTTTGCAATTTTTGGGGCTGCCCAACTTCTGTGCTCTCTACAGTTTGTGTTTAACTGCTATGCATTTTGCTCAAATTCATTATGCTGTAGCCGTTTCTCCTGTTAACTGCCATACAACTTACCAATGTTTTCAAGTAGGTCAGCACTGCTGTTTGGATTTTCCACTATAGGTACCTGTATCTTTGTGAAAGATTCAAAAAGAAAGTATAATGTACACTCAACAATAAAGTACCAAGGACCAGTGAATGGTTTGTTTTGTTACATGACAATGGATCTGTTTCTTGTATGCCATTTAAGAAATGGTTGATGTTGTTTGTAATAAGTTCAACTGAAATAGGTTTTGGTAATAATTAACTGCTTCAAATGATTTTGATTTTCTGTTTCTTCAAATTACTGGAAATCTAGCTATTTGCTAATGATGGAGGGCTTATCATTCTAATGCTTAATAATAAGCTACAGATAAGTTGGGGAATATCTGAATTTGTTCTATCCTGGGTTGTGTGGCTAAGGCCACTAACCTGGTTCCCAAGACGAAGATTTTGATAGGTTTCTATCCACATTGAATGGCAGAAGAAACTAAAATAAGTAAACCTGCTTGAATAAATCAGATTATAAGATAATAATAGCTTGGAATAGGTTTCTCATATTTGAACAAACCAGTTTAAGAACACAACCTAAAAGCCTACCCCATCATAGTTAATTCGGAAATGGCTACGCTGGGATCTAGGTTTTGTTCCTTTAGGTGTTGTTAAATAAATAAACCTAGATAAAAGTGTTTATGGACATTCATTTACTTTTGATAGCCTGTACCTCTTTTTCTTACTTTAGGATGGTTAGTAATCCAATCAATTTTAGTCTTGGGAATGGTAATTGATATTGTTGATGTTCAACTAATCATCAGTTTTAGTTGAATAACAAACAATTCTTATTTTGGCTCTAGCTAAAAAAATTGTTCTGCATTCTCTAAACAGTATCCAAATTAAATCTGATTTGATCATGGAGTAATGATGGATGCCAATAATTTTGTCTGTGGATTTCAGAATTGGATATTATTTCAGTTTTGCTGTTTAGTCACCCAAGCACTCCTAGACCATGATGCTCTGGTTGTGTGCAAACGTTGAGTATGGAGGTTTCTCCAGACTTTCCAAGTGAATAATCCATCTTGAGATTTAGATATTGTCTATAATATTTGTCCTTGTTCAAGTATTACCCAAACTTTAGGCAAGTTGTATCTGATAATAGATAATCCATCAGATGAATCTACCTAGAATTAAAATGTGTTATTTCGTTTCCCTTTCTATTTGACTACTGGATATGGCTGGAGGAATATAACATAAGATCTTAATCTAGCATCTGAATATTTCCATCCATGTCTCATGCATTTTCCCATAGGTTCACTGATATACAAAAGGATAATTGAGCCTAAGTGCTCTAAATTTCTCCCCTATTTTTCCTTTCATTTCTTGCAGCCTGAGGAGCCGATCACTGTTGCTGGTTTGCTGCATTCATTGGGTTTGGGGAAATATGCTATTCTCTTTCAAGTAGAGGAGGTAACTTCTATTCGAATCTTTTTCCAATCATTTGCATGAAAGCTCTACCTTATGATATTTGATCTTGATATTTAGGTGGACATGGCGCATTAAAACAGATGAGTGACAATGATCTTAAAGAGCTGGGAATACCAATGGTATAATTTCTGTTCTCAGATAACAGACATCTTATGCTTTTGTGTGCTCTCATTTTGTCATCGTTCTTGATATTTTATTAACATTTCATAGATCATATATCAATTATAGTTCTTGTGCTTTACCCAGTAGTCAATCAGAGCCAGAATTGACACATTTAGTTGATTAACTTCTAATTTTAGATAATTTGCCTGAAGTTAGAATTTATTGAGCTGTCTGTAGATAGTGAAAGTGAATTAAAACTTCTAGTTATAGCTGCCACTATTGATAGTGAAAGTAAGCTCGTATAATACAGGTTCCTTAGTTCCATAATCAATTTATTGTCTTTCATTAACAATGTCATTTTGTTTTGGATGATTAATACCCAAAAGGAGTATTATGGCCTTGTAAATTGATCAAAGATTATATTTGTGCATAAATTATATTGGAATCAATTAATAACCCTCAAACAATGCTGACAAGCCTGCACTCTGCAGGATATCCAAATTAAGTTGCAACAGAATTGATAGAAATTATCAATTTTATGTCTCTTTCATTAACAATGTCATTTTGTTTTGGATGATTAATACCCAAAAGTGAAACTTGTCAAAGTTGAGTACTATGGCCTTGGAAATTGATCAAAGATTATATTTGTGCATAAATTATATTGGAATCAATTAATAACCCTCAAACAATGCTAAGTCTGCACTCTGCAGGATATCCAAATTAAGTTGCGACAGAATTGATAGAAATTATCTTGTCAACATTTACTGTATGCATCATAGTATTTATTTACATGAGCTGGTGCTGTTAAGACAACTGTCAAGTGTGACGACTACTGCATATATTGTTTGTGTCAGTGTCAGTGTGCATGTTTCTGCTTGCATCATCGTTGTCCACTTTTAGCTGAAAGGACATACTAGGTTTTGTACATACTATTGCTTGTGATCTTTAAACTGCAATGTTTAATCAAACACTCAGGCTGTTATATATATAATTGACCCTCATCTACTAAACAGCAAATGCAACCATTGCTTGAACTTATTATTTCATTTTGTTCGCTAAGTGATGCATGAAGTTATGTGTCCTTGTGTAACCATTGCCATCACTTGTTTCAGGGACCTAGGAAGAAGATCCTTCTTGCGGTGCTTTCTCGTCAAAGCGACATCCCTAAAAGAGTGATTTTTGACAATGAATTTGGATGTGGGTTCCTGTTACAATATGCAAGGTTAATTCGTCATTGCAAAGATGTTGTATACCTTCATAATGCTTTCGTTTTGGTATCAAGGTTCACATTCATTAGGCTTAGCCATAGATTTCAAAATTAAACATCCATTTGCAAACCAATTAGTCGAACAATCAATTGATATACCCAGAGTCTATTATTGGTTTGCATGTTTACAGAATGTCCGAATAACAATAGAAATTCTCTATATCAATTCTGAATCTTTTCAACAGGCTGTGGTGATTGGTTGGTGGAGACTTCCCTCTATACTTGTAGCCTTCATAATCTGCTGAACTCTCATCAGAGTACAATTAGCTGGGATGCAGGAGCCCCCAGGGCATAGAGATGTGATCAGTGGGGAATTTGTTTTCTCTGGAAATATTCTCTGACAACAACAAACGACCATGTTTTCCATTCTGTTCTGTTTTTGATGAAAATGAGAACAGAAAGCAGATGCAAACTCTTGGTAAGGGTTAGTGATGTTATTTAGTATCTTGTTGCTGTGAAAGTTTTTTTTTTTTAATAAAAATATGAACAAACCATTAGAATCACGCCGCTGGAGTCATTCGAACCTGTCATTCGAGAGGAATGAGTTATCAACTTGCCTTATGAAGTTTGGGTTGGTGCTGTCAAAGTTTGGGTAAAATAAAATAATTTTATATTATTTTTATTTATTTAATTATTGATACTAAATATCCTATTGATTTTCTGAAAATGTCTAAAGATTTGTTTATCTTGAAAAAGGTTTTCATTTTATAGAATGAGAGGATTTTATTTTCCTCCCAAATTAGGTTATTTTTGAAGAGTCAAGAAAAGATACAAAATAAAATGAAATCCACTTCTAATATTTATTTGAAAAAAAAAATGAAGGTATCACTTACCAAGTGACCAAGTTTTGTGATGGGGATCTTTTTAATTAAGAGTAAATTGCAGAATGTGCCACTTTATGTTAAGACGAGGAGAATATGTCAGTTTTTGAAATTGGATTTATTTATTTATTTATGGATACATTAGTCCAATTTGTCTTTTAATGTTATTAATACTATTATCTGCATCAAAGTCAATAACTAAGAAAATCTAAAAGTTCCACATGGAATTATTATCAACAGAACAAGTGAGAGGCCACTGATTTCATTGAACATAATCTCTCTCACTTTGGAATAAAGCAGCACACTTTATGCAAAAGATAGAAAAGGATTATTAGGCACTTATCCAACTAAAAAGGAATTTTTTTTTAATGAAAACTAATCCAAAAAGGAAAAGAAAAAAACTAATAACAATCTAAAAATCACATGAAAATAAAAACCAACCAACCAACAATTAATAGATACAACCTTCAATCCACTCATTCTATATATATTTAATATTCCTAATTCCCTTACACACAGGCAAACAGACAGGCATGAGGCACATTCATTTTCCAAATTTAACAAATTACAAATTAAAATAATAAATCTTTTTTTTAAAAAAAAAAAAAATCAGAATTCGGCGGAGTTGATCCCATCCAAGGCACCTCCGGCGAAGTCCCTGAACGTCCTACTAAACGACAAAGCCCCATCCGAAGCCACGCTTCCCTCCATCGACGAAGCCCCGTCTCCATCCTCGACCTCTCCTCTCATGGCCCTCACCGCTTTCTTCGCATTCTCCCTCACCTCCTCGCCGCCGCACCCCTTCTCCGCCACCCTCGCCACCACCTCCTCCGCCCCCGCCGCCCTCGCCAGTCCCCGGAACCTCCACCCGCTCCCCCTGCTCATTCCATATATTACTGCCACGCATCGCTCCTCCTCCTCCTCTTCGACCTCCTTCTTGAGGATCTCCACCAGCGCCGCCACAGCTCCGGCGTCCATCATCGCCGTCCTCCCATCGCGGCCGCTAGCGAGCACGCACAGCACCATCATTGCCACCCTCCCCACCTCTCCGCCCTCCTTCGCCACCGCCAGCACTGCTCTCACCGCCCCCGGCGTCTTCACAACTCTTGCCCTATTTGAGGAAGAGAGAGAGAGGTGGTAGATCGCCATCCCGGCGTCCCGCCGGGCGCGAGCCCCCTCGGATGGCCGGCAGAAGAGGTGGAGCAGCGGCGGCACGGCGCCGAGCACCCCGATCGCGGCCTTGTTCTCGTCCTCCATCGCGAGGCTGAAGATCGCCCCCGCCGCGTGGTCCCTCGGCTCGTCGTGCCCGCAGCGGAGCACTTCCACAAGTGCCGGCACCGCGCCGGACCGCACCACCGGCACCTTGTTCCTCGCCTCCAGCGAGAGGTTCACCAGCGCGGCAACGGCGTTGGCTTGGACCGCTTGGTACCGGGAGACGAGCAGCGGGCGGAGGGCCGCGAGGAGCCGCCGGGTGCAGAGCGAGATTCGCCTGTCCTGGCCCTCTCTCGTCGCTCGCCGGAGCGAGATCAGCGCCGATTCCTGCTCGGAAACCCTAGGGTCCTTGAGTTTGGAGAGAATCTCGCTTTCCAGCGGATCGTCTGGGGTTTCTTCCACGATCTCCGATGAGGAGCAGGAGGACACTGAGTAGACGGAAGCGGTGGCGTCTCCGCTTGATGTCGAGCACGATTTAGGGCCGCCATCGGAGGCCATGAGGCGACGAACAAGATCAAGCGCGGATTCCAAAGGGAGCGGCGCCGGGAGAGGGTGGCCGGAGAGCTCGCACCACCGTAAAATGGCGGACCTTAGGGCGGAGTTAGGGATGAGGATAAGAGGAGAAGCCTGGAAGGAGGAGATGATGGGAGGGACGAAGTGGAGGTCGTTGCAGGCTTGAATGGCTGATCGCTCGAAGGTGTGACCGGAGGGGACGACGACGGGGTCGGCCATGAGAGTCGAGGCCAAAGGGCAGACGAACTCCGGCGGTGGCTCTGGTGTCGGAGACGGAGAGGACGACGGCGAGCGGTGGAAGGAGAGCCGCCATCGATGCTTCCCGCTTCCCATTCTCGTTTGTTCTCAGCTCTCTCTCTCTCTCTCTCTCTCTCTCTCTCTCTATAGTCTTTATTTTCATTATTTTAAAAAATGGAGTTATATATAGATAGGGGGAGAGAGAGAGAGTGAGAGAGTACCTAAAACCTAAAACTTGCTTTTTAGTTTGATATTTAGGAATTATCTGAGTTGATTTATATTTTGATTATATTTAATTTAAATTTATTATTTTTTTTAAGTTTGAAGTTCAATTCAGACTAAACTAAAATTTAAGGCTATTTTTAGTTTGAAATGTGTGATTTTTTTAAAATTTATTTGTGTTCATTTTGTTTTATTTGAAGAAAATGGTTTAATGTTTGTTTTGATATTATTTAAAAATTTCCCAATAATAATGATTTTTTTGGATTATTTTTTATCCAAACCTCTTTAATAGAGGATGTTTTGAAAAAGAAAAGTTTTAGTTTTATTTTTCATTTTCTTAGTTTGCATTAATTATCTTATTCATCTTATTTTCTTGATTCAACAAATCTCCTTCCAATTTTCTTTCTCTGCTCAATTTTGTTATGATAATAATATTTTTTTTATATCTTATTCAAAATATTATTTTATAGGGATTTTTTGGTCCACTCTCTATAAGAGCAAAAGATAGTTATAAAAAACAAACAATTGGTTACTATATTTGATAAAAAAAAAAAACAATTGGTTACTCTTATCTAGTTATCTTTGTTTTCTTTGCCTACCAAGCAAAACAAATTTTAAATGATTTGGAATGATCCTTAGAACAACAACCACAAACTTGGTCTATCTCAACTGATGGCATGGCTTTAGAGCAGACAATGTTAGTGCAACTAGTACTGTATCACAATCACCCTTCACTCTAATTAGTGCATCTCTAAGTTTGTTATTCAAGATTTAAATGTATCATTCCATCAAGAAGACAAATAAAAAAGTATTGAATTTTCTTAGAGGAGGTCATGAGATGAATGGTGAGTACAGTATGAAGAAACTAGCTCCAAACTCAACATCCATCTTTGGTACTAAACAATGATTAATGGAGTAAGTGGAAATAAGCTTTTTCAACACCTGGATTTTTGTGTTTGCTACATGGAAGTTAAACAGTCCCTTTGATTCTTCATAAACACTTGACCTTCACTCTATCTATTTATGTTACTTCTCAAATATGTTTGTAATTTGTTTACTCTTGCCTTATAATCAAAGTCTCCTGCGCTACTCAAGTAAAGAACTAGATGTTGGATGTTGTTATCAAGTATACTTCATATTGGAGGATGGTAATCTGTCTGCACATACAAACCATTACATGCCAAGTATGATAAACAATAAAAGAAGATTAATTAATAGCTTATATATATGAGGTTTGTGTTACAAGATAAGATATACTCTGCTTGCATTTGGAAAAAATGAATTCCACTATTGACCATGTTATCATGGAAGATAGTTTGAAGTCTTTATATGTCTCTGTGTTCCTTATCCACACAGACAAGTAAAGTTGTTATTTGCTTGCATAATTTTGCAAGCATTGTAAGATTCATATTTGATCTATATACATACACACACACACATATATATATATATATATATATATATATATATATATATATATATATATATAGACCTGTTCCATGATTTAGGAATTTGTTAACATCTTTATTTGGCTACAAAAAAAATGTAGCTGGGAACACATGGTTTGTTTTGGGGTTTACTTTCTTTTTTTCTAATTAAAGTAGATAAACCATGTTTCATTAGTAGATAAAAGCACAAGTACATAAGACATTTGTTATATATAGTAGTTATGTACACTAGGTAATTACAGCCATCGATATAGTGGCAATGAGTAAAAGCAATAGTAAGAGCACCACTGTCCCTCAAGACATTATAGTCAAATTATTATACATCTTTAGGATCGATGGTGGAATCAGATGTGACCTAAGGAAGGGTTTTTGGAAACAACTGTGCCCCCCTCAATGTTAAGCTATTCGCTTGATTGATAAAGATGATAGGATGACAATCTTCATAAAAGAAAATAGTGGGGGAGTGCACAAAGTGCTATCTATGTGATCTGAAAGATGAATCGGTGAATCACTTGCTCATCACATGTCCATATGTAGTAAGCATTTGGAGCCACTTCCACCACATGTTTGGGATACAAACCGGTATCGACAACCTGCAAACCATTTGGAGCACCTTCCCCAAGGGTGGATAAAACCCTGTAAGGAGGATAGGACCTCACAGTAATGAAAATTACCTATAACATATGGGGGGAACAGAATATATGATATTTTGATATCTCTTTCATCATCCTATTTTAGTTGGATACAACTCCAATTTCCAAATAACCATGAGTAGAGGTAGCGCAAGACCTAATGAAGAGCTCAAATTCGCCAATAAGCCAATGAGGGGACGAGACCTTCAAGGGTGATAAGACAATTGTTCCAGGAAGAGTTTGAGGCTCCACCGACTTAATCAGAAAAGTAGCTCATAATAGAATTTTGTACATTTTCTCTTTTTCTCTGACTGGGTCAATTGTAACAGATTGTTCATATTATCAATAAAAATGTAGTTTATCTACCTTATATATATATAAAAAAAGTGCACCATTGTCCCGACATTGCATTCCCCTTTCCTGGGTGTTTTCATTGTTGTTGGAGTTTGATATGGACTCCTTGGTGAAGGCCAGGGTTTTTCACTAGGTTTTTTCTTGTCTCCAGCTTAGCTCTCTTCAACATTGAAACTGCATTAAACCAAGATAGTGTGAGAAAATCAGCATCTCAAACGAATTTTATAAAAACACATTGTTTTATGTTTTTCCTATTTTCAGTTTCATGTTTATTTACCTTTGCTTTTACCTAGTTAATGAACCATTTTTCATTTTTATATTTTAAAAAATATTTATTTATTTCTAATGAGGGAAAATTTCCATATGTGCCTCTATAAAAAGTGCATAAAAATTATGGGGGAGTATATACTTTTATAGGTGTATATATATATATATATATATATATATATCATTGTAATGAGAAACTAATCTGGAGAAAACTGAAACCAAAAACTGAACATTGTTTCTTTAATTAACAAGGATTCTCCATATACAATGTTAAAACTTAAGAATAAAGATTTTTATCTTTATTGTTCTTAAAAAATTATTAATTAACATCTTAATTGAGAGAGATTGATGAAACTTGTTGAAATGGAAAAAGCTCAAGGCACGAAGATGGATGATCATCCATTTGCTACTTTTCAATTATTTGACTAACAAAAGCAGAGATTCCTACTGCTGTCCACTTCCACCCCAAGTTTTTGTCTTTCTTTCTTGATGATTGTTGTTTGAACAATCAGATAAATCTATGCTTTCATTTTTGTTTTGTTTTGTATATTTGTATGTGTTTTATGTGAGGAGACATACAACATGATTTTTCTCCCACTACCAAAAGGACTGTTTTTTTTTTTGTTATCTTACATACATTCAACATTACATGGTACATTACATTTTGCTCGACTTCAAGGATGTCCAATGTAGTGGATATAAACACTTGTTTGGCAACGAGGCAAGACCTCAATTAAGCAAGAATAAGGACTATAATAGTAAACTACTTATTTTATTTTTCAAAAAAAAAATAAAAGGCCCTTATTTCTATATTTGTAACATGCAATCCGGTGTTACAAAGCCCCCGCTATATATGGGGTTCGGGGAAGTGTTGGTGATAACTATACCGTTGCGCCCAAACTCCACTCCTTATTTTCGTATTTGTAAATAGTAAAATAGTAGTGGGTTTCTTTTTCTTCTTTTATTTGCTCATGACTTTTATTTATTTATTTATATTTTTTTATAAATATGAACAATCATTTCATTTTGGTAAAAACATGCATCAAAATTTGGTTGACTTTTTTTAAAAAAAACATATATAATCTTTGTTAAAATTAAGAAATGATAGCTTAGCAATTGTTGATTGGACAGGGGACCAAAGTATCCATTAGGAGTGGAACCTATATGTCTTTATTGAACAATTTTGGGGTTTTGGATTGCTGGTTGCTTGCCACTAAACACCTCTTAAAAAGTTCTCAAACTTTTCAATATCCATTTCCCTGATATTAGGTTTGCTTTTGATTCCTTGAAACAATTTTATAATGTAACCTAAATATTTACAATCTTTATTTTACACAAGTTATTGTCAGTGAAAATCTCTACATTTATTTCACACAATTTTCTAATATGACCTAATTTATATTAGCAATTTTTTGAAAACCTCTAAAATTTTTTTTTGTTGTTGTGAAAATATCTATATTTAGAAATCATAAAATCCAATATACATGCATAGATCCAAGTACTTGTTTTATCACATATTCTTTAAATTCTACTATATTTATAATAATTGAAGCATATGGAACTCATTGTCATTGAAGAACATAATGATTTCTCCATCCATCAAGACGAATAATAGAGTTCGAGTCAGTGAAAAAAAGATAAGAGAGAATTAAAAAGAGAGCGCACTATGAAAAAAAGAAAGAAAATGATGATCAGAAACGTACATCTCCTGCTAATCGATTGTTGTCTTGGTTTTTGGTTTCCGAGAGAAGTACGTAGGAATGCTGGAATGGATGATGTGGGATTTGATGAATGAATACTAACTTATGGAGTGGAGAGCTGATCAACAACATCATGATAAAAAAAAAAAAAAAAAAAATCCACGGTGGATCCACGTTCCAAAAAGATGTTAGCATGATACCAACCAACAAACCAAGTTATCAACCTTTACTTCAAAACAATCTTTGATTGTTTTTTTCACATGCATGATTCTTAATTATAGTTATTTTTCTAAAAATATAAATTATAAGGTGCATGCCCCACAGATTTTATTGTTATAATCCCTGGGAGTTCACCATTTCAGTTCATTGGATTTTTTTTATATAAAAAATAAATAAATGTATTTGCAAATGTTGGTGTGATATGGCACTTAAAACCAACCAGAAATTTATGAAAAAAAATAAAACGAACCAGGAACACATCAAATCCGGCATTTCAAATGTTTTAACCCACTATTGAACTTATTATACAATCCAACATCGAGACTGAAAACCTGCTTTGTACACGTAAAAATTGCATCTCAGATAAGGATGATGCCAATTGGAGCACTAGAGACCTGACCCAGAGATGCAAAGAGAAGCTGGAAAAATTGGACAGATGGGAGATACATCACTTACCCAGAGAGGAGAATGTTGCAACTGATTTCTTGGCTAGAAGGGCCAGACAAGATGGCGAAGCTATACAAGTCCATGGAGAGGAAAACGCACCCAACTGGCTGCAAGGAATGATTGATCCATTAAGGAAATTCTGTACCTAAGGAATAGCTGTTTAGCTCTTTATTAAAAAAAAAAAAAAAATTGCATCTCAGGCCATTTGTCCAATTTTCATTGATCAAAATTTCCTCAAAGAATGTTTATTAGGCGACAAATAACAAAAAAAGAACCCATAACCCATTTTAAAAGTTGTTCCTGTGATGGTAAAAATAAAAAAAAAAAATTATCAAAAAGTCACTGACACTGTTTGTGCACTATTTTGCCTTTGTACACTTTCCACCCAAAACACTATTTATACTAAATCCCTAACCCTTACACGGTTACACTCTAGTGTCATGCTAATTATCAGAAATAAAAAATAAAAAGCACACTCTAGTTGTACTTGTTTTGTAGGTTTTGTCTACCGTACTTTAAATTCTAGGTGCAAATCTTAGACATGGGCGACAAGAACTCACGTAAGGGAAAGTTAGGGGCATGGTCGTAGGTGATAAACACTCCTAACCTCTCACTTCGTGTGTACAGATGTTGGAGCATGTTCAACGCGGTCTGCTCCCTTCTTTGATAGGAGATGAGGCTCAATCTCGGGGTCACCCGGGAGAACACACCCAATGCAAAGGACTAAATATTAATAGGCCAAGAGGTTGTTGATAATTGTTTCACAAGTTACCAATAGCTTGTAAATGATATGATGCATTCATTGTAGCTAAGGGACTTTGCATCGTAGATAAATTACTGTGTAATTTGAACTCTCAACCTTTTTCTGATAGAAGAAGGACCATGGGTTTTTTTACGGTTTAAAAGTAAGAGATTTGTAACCGCTAGCACTATATTAGTTTTTCTGCAAACCAGTAACATTTGTACCTATGATTCAACTATGAACCTATTTTGATATGAAATGAATGGGGTTTATCCATTTTATAAAAAGAAAATTTATTAATTTATTTATTATTAAATTTCAAACAAAGTCAACATTAAAATGCGACTTTCATATTATTTTTTGATTTAAAAAAAAAACTCACTTTCCATATGTCTCCACAAAATTCCTTTTTCATATATATCCTGGAAAATTTGAGAATCATAGATATCTATATTGAATTGTAACAATAGATGGCTATGGATGAAATATCACTTATCCCATCTACAAACTTTGTATACTACTCAGATCTTTAAATTTCATATATATGTGTTTACGGCTCATATATTTAATTTTTGGCTATATTTTTTTATTATTATTTTAACAGCTTATAAAATAAATTCAAATCATAAGAATATATTATTAATATAATTATTATACTTTTACTCTGTTCAAGATGTTTGAGAGAGATCTTAAAAACTGTCAGAATTAGTATATTATTAAAGGGTATAAATGACTTTTCCTTAAACTATTTAAATGACTCAATACAATAACTCATATAATGATTTATTACTAGAAAGAAAATATATAAAAATAACTTTGCAAGAGTACATATGACCAAAGAAAACTTTAGGAGGAAATGTGCAAGTTCAAGATTTGATACCAATCATATTAACTTATATATCCTCATAAAAATCAACTCATGTAATGATTTATGACTAGAAAGAAATATACATAAAAATCTAACTTTGCAAGAGTACATATGACCAAAGAAACTTTAGGAGGAAATGTGCAATTTCAAGATTTGATATATATATATATAACTTTGATAACATCCGGCCGACCGCAAGTTGTATATATAGGG
The DNA here is from genome assembly GCA_026586065.1 of Dioscorea zingiberensis. NCBI lineage: Eukaryota > Viridiplantae > Streptophyta > Magnoliopsida > Dioscoreales > Dioscoreaceae > Dioscorea > Dioscorea zingiberensis. The sequence continues at coordinate 66,310,626 of CM048818.1, read as the reverse complement.
CATGATATTATCTGTGGCTCATTTTATCTTACGTCTGCTGATTACGATAGGGCAATTTAATGACCTAATTCCTTGGGTGTATTGAGGAAATCAACCATTTTGGATGGAAGAACAACGCAAAAATAAGCTAGCGTATCAATTTTCATACGATTTGAAACTCTTGTAAGTGCTTAAATCTTATGGTGAAATTCTAAACCTAGGATTTTTATAAATTTTCATCCGTTAAGATGAAAACCCTTTCTAAGTTCTCAAATTGTATTTAAAATCGACACGCCAACTTATTATTCACGTGTTTTCATCCATATGATTAAAATCCTTAAAAACGCTCCAAGGCCAAAAATAGGAAGCGGCCTTCTTTGGAATAATGTTAAATTTGGCGCGATTGTATCAGATATATATATATATATATATATATATATATATATATAACAATCATATTAACTTATATATCTATATTCAAGTATTCAACTTAGACTAAAAAAGAAAAATCAATTCTACGCGCATCTCTTCCTTTTTTTGTTCCCCTCCTTATGAATGGCATGAGGAAATACATAAGCAAAAATCATATCCATCAAGTAAACCACCCATTTACCCCTCACTATAAATAGGTTCTGAAGAAGGTCGCGATAAACATCCTTTCCATGACTTCGGTATTAATTACACCACATCACAAGTAAAAAGGGACTACACAATGTTTATAAGCAATTACCTCATTGCCTTGCTTCAATTCGATGTAAGGCTTCTTTGCTTGGCTTTTTCACTTCTTTGTAGTATAGTGTCTCTAATCTATATTACAAATTCACATAAATTATTCTCACACCATAATTTGACATCAAGAAAATGAAATTTTGTCGCCAATCATAATATGCCATTGCCTCTTGGAGCAAAACTCGTCTGCCAAATAATAAGGCTTAGGCCGCAACACTGATCCGATAGTAGTCTTCATTGCTTCATTTTACTTTGTCTCTCCAGAAAATTCAAAATAGTCTCTTCATCCTACTCTTTGGTATCAGCAAAATGGAATTTCGCAGTTGCACAGAATTTTGACATTCAAAGCTCAATGTCCTCTTTCTTCACATATAGAAAACTTATTGCGCCAATTCCTTGGCATTGCAAGCAAAAATAGTTTCCCAAATAATAAGGGGCTTAGGTCTTTGATCTCACTGACTTCAAATGAAGTCTTTTTGCTTCTTCATCTCCAACAAATTCACAAGTCATTCATCCAGAATAGTCATTTCATCTTTTCATCCCACTCTTTGCTGCCCATGACTGTCAACATTTAAAGGCACAATATCCTCTTTCTTCAAATTTATAACTTGTACTCAACCAAATCTCTTATCTGTTGAAGCAAACATAGTTTGCCAAATAGGAACACTTGAGCTTTTCACAACATTGATTTCATTGCAAGGCCAGTCATCTCTTCATCCCACTCTTTGGAATCAAGAAAATGAAATTTTGCAGCTGTGCCAATAATTAATTGTTGGCGTTTAGAGGCACAATGCCCTCTTTTTTCACATGCCTATCATTTATTGGTCAAAGAAAGACGAAAAATATCTTAAGTGTTCCTTTATCCATGACTTGAATGAATTAGCAAGACACATTAGTGAAAGATTGAAGCTCCGGTACCAATTGATGCTGGAAAAGACTTTATGTCATCAACCTACATGGAGAAAATATAATGAGTTAGGTTAAAAGAAAAAGGATTTGCAATTTAACATGCTTGCACACCCACACACACACACACACACACACAAAGAAAAACGAAAAATACATTAGCCCTAGGAAAAAAACCTTGGGGTTAAAATGAGATAACAAACAAAGAAATAACAATATACCTAGTGCGTTCCTTTACTTTTGAATTCTAAGGCTCTAAAGTGGGCTCTTTGTGATAGACTTCAACATAAACATCACCATTGGCTCAGACTATCTTTTGTACTACAAAAAGCATCAGGAAAGAAAAGGTCCCGGGGCTGGGGATAGGTATACCTACCAGTTCCTTCAGATTTATTACTGTAATTCGAGACCCAACAGAAAATCTCACCTTCTAAAAATAATATCTGCATTACAAACAAAACATAAATCATTTTGTACACAAAATCGCTAATCTCCTTACAACCATCACCAATATGTTCTGTAGTATGCACGAGTCCCAAAATCAGAAGTTTGAGAGCCCCTACTTTCATACCAGTTGTACATAAATACAAAACCCAAGAGGACAAACTTGTTCTCTCTTTATATAATTCTATTCTACTTCTTCAAGATTCAGTTAATGTCGTCTTCTTCCTGATATTTTCAGCGATTGTAATAAATCTACACTCACTTGCGGCTACCACATTTCTATTTTCACTTAGAATGCCTATCACCAGTAACTTCAAATCCTTAACTACAATCCATAACATAAGCAGGCAGAATTCTATGCAGTGTCACAGTGAACTGGATGAATGGTATTGATAACAAGAGATTCGGAGAATGTTGTTTACGTGGTTCTCCCAGTAGACCTAGCAATCAGTTTGGTACTGAACTAACTCCCTGAATCACTTCAAACTTCCCTCAGTTAAGAACTAACAAACTCATGTGAAAAATGAAGGTTAAACCATATTTCACATGCTTGTATGGAGAGTGTGAGATGCTCAATGTCCATTGCATCTACAGCAGATGACCATTGCATATTGTGAAACCCATTCACTAGGCTCCAATAATTGATTTACAGCATTTACTCTAAATGTTCCTTATGAATGAGACTCATTTCTGCCATATGGAAATCAAAGTCTGATGAGCATCAGGGTCATTGCTTACAAATTAAAGAACGAAAAGAGCTCTAAGATTGTGTTTTTGGTGGAGGTATTCAGAACTCATGCAAGTCCAAATGAAGTATCTGGACTAGTTTCAAGTGTTTGGTTGGAAGCATGAGCTATGTTTCAAGATGTAAATTCAGGGTGAGATAAGTATTCAATCTTACAACCAAATTGGGAGTTGGTCAAGATACAGCAACTGGAGATACAACGCATCTCTATTAGTTCCAACTAACTACACCCTATGTAAGAGAAAATTTTTTAACAGTAGATAGAAATCAAAATTAAGTAATCACCATGTGTCTACTCAAATGGATCATAATAAAAAAATGAGCAAAAAATAATAACTGATCATGTTTATATGTGGCACAAGAAAGTAATTATGTGCACTACATCTTCCTCGTGAAATATATCTAAGATGCATCCTTTCTAACGCCTGTGGTGCTTACATGATTGGTTAGGTTAGGTCAAGCTACCTGTCAATAGAACACTACCATATCCAAAGCTGACCTGACTAAACTGATTTGGCTGGCAGCTGGCTTAACCCGATCTAGGATAAAGCAATCTGTTCAGTAGAAGCATCTTATTCTCATTTTATTTATAGCACATCACCCATCCGATCTGATTCAAACCAAGATCGACCCAAAAGAAACCTAAATGATTTTCAAATATATAATGAGCCTGAATGAAATATTTTGAATCAGCATCTCTGACCAAAGCCTGACTTGGCTTTTAAATCAATTCAGGTTCGAAAAATGTGGACCATCACCATGATGATGCATCTATTACGATTGTATGGTGGATACAATAAAATGTATGAATCTATGGTTCTTTATAACCTAAATTTTGCTGAAACCTATAATTAACTTTGTGAGCCTGATGCTAACTTTAAAATAGCATCTTTGTGTTGAACATGGTTTAAAAGTTTATAAGAGGACCCACTACAAGACCCAACAATTCATGGAGCTAAATATGGCAAGAGTTGATGGCAATCAAATCAAGGAGCTAAATATGGCAGAGTTGATGGCAATCCAATCAAGGAGCTAAATGTGGCAAGAGTTGATGGCAGTCCAATATCCAATCAAGGAGCTAAATATGGCAAGGGTTGATGGCAATCCAATCAAAGAGAATTGCATGAGATCACGTGAAGGAATCAAGCAGATTGCAATCAAACAAATATATCAAGATTTGCATAAGAAGGAAATCAATAGGATTCGCATGCAAGATTGAGGCCCAATTAGTGGATCTACATGCAAACTTTAGCTATAAAAGAAGTATGCCCTATGTTTTTTATTCATTCAATTCTTTAGCAATTTCATAGTCATTGTAGTCTTTTGTCCTTTTCTAGTAATAAAGTTCTTTTTATTCGTGTGTAAGCTTGCTTGAGTTTATATCTTGGGTTGTTTTCACAAGGAGTTCCATTATTGGTGCTTTCATTGAGATAATATTAATTCCGGAATTTCTTGTGAGAACAGATTTTTCTTTTAATTTTCCACTAAATGGCCGAAGGTCGACATACATCCACCGACAAGGAGTCTGAGGCGCCCGAAGTCCAAGCTTTGGAGGAGCGACTGACTAAGACAATAGAGCAACAATTCCAAGCTATGCATGCAACCATGCAAGAAACCATGCAAGCAGCCCTACAGGAGCAATCACGGAGTCTTATGCAAGCTATCCAAGCCTTGCAAGTCCATCCTCAGAATGAGTCAATAAGCGTCCATGCTCAAGGAAGACACTATGAGTGAGAAGACAGTGTGCAAGAGGGAGGAAGCCGCCAACAACATCCTCAATGGGTTGTAAATGATGAGGAGTAAGTTTACCAAGGTCTAATCCCAACAAGGGGCTGCATTACCAAGTAGCAAAGCAGGCCCTGAATTTGAGGAGTGGGAGAAGCCTAGATGGAGGAGAGGCCGAAGAGGCTTCCGAGAGTAACCCCATCTAGAGGAGAGGTACCTCGATCCCAAACCTTCAAAATTTAATTTCCCTACCTTTGAAGGCAAAGACTTAGAAATTTGGATTACTAAAGCACACCAATATTTCACGTTCTATAAGCACTCGAGTATAAAGAGAGTTCAATGGGCCACTTACTACTTGAACTAGGAGTCTCAGCGATGGTGGTAGTGGTATACTCCAAGCCGAGGAGAGGATGGGTATGATATACCATGACAAGAATTTGAGAGAGAGATCACAAAAAGGTTTGGGAATTTCTGTTTTTATTGATTATGATGCTATTTTAGCTAAAATCAAAGCGGGGAAAGAAGCTTGGCCGAGTATATTTGTGAAGTTGAACATCTCATGAATCACACACATCATTAAACTGAACCGGCTTTCTTTGGGAGTTTTCATAGGAGGTCTTAAATCAGATTGGCAAGCAAAAGTTCATATGTTTTGACCAAATCATCTATAAGGGGTGATTGAAATTACGAGGATGGTGGAAAAAGTTGGTTGTAACCCATTGAGAGCTCAAAAATATACATTCTCCAACGACAAATTGCAAGCACAACCAAAACAACAATTCAAAAAACGATTTGCGGCTTTCCTTCCAAAACAGCAGGCCATCTGACAAGACTCCAGTCAACAAAGAACCACATAAGCTGTCATGAAGTGTTTATGAAGAAAGAAAACGAAAGGACCTCTTTTTCAAATGTGAACAAAAGTTTACACCCGACCATAGATGCAAGATGGGCCACGCTTTTCTTATAGAAGAAGACCCAGAAGACCAAGAAGAAGATTTAAATCATGACAAAGAAGGTGAGGAAGAAGAAATCGACCGAACCATCAACATCCATGCATTGTCCGGGGGAGGCGGGCCGCGGATTATGAAGCACGTGGGCCACATTAATAGAAAGGAGGTAATCATTTTAATTAATTGATAGTGGATCCACCCATAATATTATTAGCACTCATATTGTCAAGGGCTTAGGATTACATGTCCAGAAAATTAAACCCTTTGATGTACGAGTAACTAGTGGGGACAAATTAACTTTGTGTAGAGCTATATCCATATGTTCATATACAAGTACAAGGGGTTCATTTGCATGTGGATTTCTATTCACTACCCCTTGTAGGACTGGATGTGGTGTTGGGAAGTCAGTAGTTAGCAACACTTAGGAAGTAAGGAATTATATTACTCACAGATGCAAATGATTTTTCAAAATGAAGGGAAAGAGTGTATATTTTCTGTATCTGCAAAATTTGTAATAAAACAGGTCGAATTGTATAGTCTCCAGAAAATATGCAAGGAAGGAGCCCAGTGCTTCGCCATTACCATCGCATCACAACGACGCATCTAGGAGGACTGAATAAATGAGGAAGATGCAAGAGCTTATTTGTAGTCCTTACTTCTTAAAGTCCAGACCGTTCTGCGAGAACATCAAGCCATCATAGAGAAGCCTCAGACTTCACCCCCAAAAAAGGCATTTGATCACCGAATTATATTGAAAGATGAGGTGACCCCTATCAATGTACCACCTTATAAGTGCAGCTTATTTTTCGGAAGAGCGAGGAGATTGAGAGACAAATTAGAGATGTTGAAGCAATGGTTGATCCGTCAAAGCCAAAGCCCTTTTAATTCCCCAGTCTTACTTGTTAAGAAAAAAGAACGCCACATGGCGTTTCTACACCGATTACCGGAAACTCAATGAGTCAACAATGAAGAACAAGTTCCCGATTTCCATGATTGATGATATGCTCGATGAATTAGGAAGGGTCCGATTCTTCTCCAAGTTAGATTTGCGGACCGGATATTACCAAATTCGAGTTCATGATGTTGATGTGCACAAGACTGCATTCAGAACCCACTCAAGCCATTACGAGTATTTGGTGATGCCGTTCGGACCGTACAATGCACTTGCTACCTTCCAAGCGGCCATGAACAATATATTCCAACTTTTTCTCCGGAGGTTTGTGCTTGTATTTTTTTTTATGATATTCTTATTTATTCCGCCGATTGGGACACTCGTCTATAACATCTGAAGAAAGTGTTGAAGATACTGGAGGAACATTCATTCTACATAAACCCAAGCAAGTGTGTTTTTGCCTAAGAAGAGATGGAATACCTTGGCCACAAAATTTCTTTTGTAGGACTAAAAGTTGATGACCATAAGATAGAGGCAATGCGGAGATGGCCAATTCCAAAAAATGTCATGGAACTTCGTGGTTTTTTTTTGGATTAACCGGCTATTACCGAAAATTTATAAAGAACTGCTAACTCAACTACTCAAGAAGGGGGAGTTTCGGTGGACAAATGAAAGCATGGAGGCATTTCTAGCTCTCAAAGAAGCTATGTGCAAGACAACTCGATTACTCACCATGGCAAGAACTTTGATGTCATGTTAGAGGTATAACAGCTCGGCGCCCGATATTGGGATAGGAGGCCTGATATTGACTCAAATTGTCGGACAACCTTTGGCTTATTTATTAAAAAGCCTTAGGTCCCATCGAGAAGAAAAAAATGGAGCACCTCACAGCCAAGGAGATTTGCTAGCAATCATTGAGGTGGTTACAGATATGGAGGCCACTACTTACTTGGGAGAAAATTCTTGATCGCATGCGCAGAGCCAACAACCACTCAAACATCTTTTGGAGCAGCGAATTGTCACCCACAGAGCAACAAAGAATTGGGTAGTTAAAATTTGCTTGAGGCTTTGATTATGAAATTCAATATCATCCCGGAAGGAAAATAAGATTAAGTGTGTCGAGATGCTTTGGCCTTCAAAGCGTTAGAGACAGTCCCAGTTTAACAATGATTTTAGGGCCCTACTTAGAGAATTCAGCCGGCGAGAGAAGATTAAAGCGGCCCAGCAAAAGTGGATACATGGAGTCCAGAAATATTAACAAAACTAGAAGTCAACCCCATTGACTGCTTCCGGGTATGGAAACAAAGCATGGCTTGTTATTTTTTAATAATGCGAGTCATAAATGCGTCTTGAGTAAAGTAGTACACACAAGCAAACTTAACTGTTCACGTCACTTCCATGATTACATTAAGGGTGCGGACATTAGGAGAGGAACTGCATCAGCAGCTTAGATGCGGATCTCTCGACCACTTTTTATTGAGTGGGGACTCCGGAAACTGAGATGTGCTACAATATGTCAAAGAATGTGTCATTTGTCGACAAATGAAGCATGATTCTCGGAAACCCTGAGTGGTTTACTCCAACCATTGTTGATCCACGATTGCATTTGGGAGGATATTTCGGTGTGGACTTCATTGAGGGACTTCCAAATTCAAAAGGCTTCCACAATTAGTGTCTGGTCGTAAAATGTTGATAGGTTAAGCAAATATGCTTTCATTTCATGTCTCTTTCTTACCCCTTATATACAACTTGCCCGGACGTGGCTAAGGTATTTATTATTGACAATGTTGTGAAGTTGCATGGCATACCTGCGCACTATTGTGGGTGATGATGTATACGAGTCTTTACTAGCCATTTTTTGGAATAAGTTATTGGCCCCAAGATCACGGAGGTAGAATTAGCTATTAGTTGACCTATCATCCTCAGGACAAGCAACAGCAAACCAAGGGTGACTAACGAGAAGTTTGGAACATCATCTGAGATATTTTGTGCGAAACCGACAAAAGAGAGATGGAGTATGAATTTCGCTTGGGCTGAAGTCTTTGAGCATTATAACACCACATTACCCGCAGTCCATTGGAATGATACCATTTGAAAGTGTGTATGGCGGGACCCCATCTAACACTAGTAAGCTTCTACCATGATGGAGTCGAGTCCCAGCATGATCTTATTGAGTCAAGAATTGAAGACTTTCGTGGCGAGATTTTACATAGAGTTGAAGGAATCGCATGCCGCTACAAAGCTATAGGGACCATGAAGAACTATCTGAGACAAAGCGATGAGCGAGGAAGAAGAATTCCAACCGGGTGAGTATGTATACTTGAAGCTTCAAGCCCATCGACAAGAAATCCATATCTCAAGAAGTCAGGGAAGGAAATTGGCGAAGAAGATTCTTTGCGGACTTATAAAGGTGTAGTAGAAGCGGGTTGGAAGTAGTTGCACACCCGATTGAAGCTACCTGAAGGAGCAAGAATACATCCCAGTTTTCATGTTTCTTGACTTAAAGAGAGGTATAGGAGATTCACAGCTTGATTTAGCTTTTTTTTTTTTTCCTAATTTGCATAGAACAAATATGCACGGTCAGTCAAGCTATTTGTGCCAATCCAATAGGAAAAATAGTCTCGTTATAGGAGCATCAAGAGAGGAAATCAAATAAAATGGGAGATATTGATTCTATGGAAGGAATTGCCTAGAGAAGATGCTTACATGGGGAAGATTTTGGAGACTATTAAGCTCCAATTTCCAAATCTACACTCTTGAGAACTTAAGAAGTTTACTTGAAGAAGGATGGAATGTTGAACATGGTTTAAAAGTAACAAAGAGGACCAGCTTTCTGAGACATTATGATTCATATGAAGCTAAATATGGCAAGAGTTTGATGGCGAATCAAATCAAAGTAGCTAAATATGGGAAAGAGTTGATAGAAATCTAATCCAAGGAAAGCTAAATATGGGCAAATCCAATCAAAAGGAACTAAATATGGCGAGAGTTGATAGCAATCAAATCAAAGGAGCTAAAATTATGGCATTAAGAGTACGTGCTTGATCAATCAAGGAGCTAAATATGGAAAGAGTTGATGGCCCAATCCGATCAATCAAGAGAGCTAAATATGGAAAGAGTTGATGACAATCAATTAAGGAGAATTACATGAGATCCGTGGATTAGAGGAATCAAGGAAATCACGAATTAATCAAATATTTCAAGATTTGCATGAGAAAGGAAATGAATAAATTTGCATGCAAGTTATTGAAGAAGCCTAATTGAAGTGGATTCTACATTTGCAAACTCTAGCTATAAAAGAAGCTATGCCTTGTGTTTTTATTCGTCATTCAATCCTTTAGCAATTTTCTTAGTCATTTTGCAATCTTTATTCTTTTTCTAACCCAATAAAGTTTACTTTTTATTCTATGGTATAAAGCTTGCTTGAGTTTTATATCTTGGGTTTATTTTCACAAGGAGTTCCATTCCCAGCTTTGACTAGGCATGTACGATTTAGAAAATTAACTTAATTAAAATCTCCATCACGGCTTAAAGCCTTAGGAAGGGAGGGATGAGGATTCTTAATCAATTTTTCAGGTTTGCTTGATACCTACTTGATTTGTGAAGTGGAATAATGGCCCATTTAGATACTAGGCCCTACTCTTAAGGATAAGGGGACACAACAAAGGTGGTTAGAACCATCTTCTTGAAAAATAGATTGAAAGCCACTTAGAAGACAAAACCCTTTCTTTATTGACCAGGGTTTAAGTTAGTTCCTACATTAGATTGAGGAACCTTTATCTTTACCAGGGCTTGATTAGAGAACATAACTTCATCTAGCCCTACTATTTGGTGGAAGGTATTAAAAAATAAGTCCAGGAACCTTTTGCTTAGAGAAAATGAAAAGCCAAAAAAAATTAAAAAAATAACCAATTTCTAGGGAGCAGCACAACTATGGTCCATGATAATGAATTACACCGTTTCAGAATATTCCAAGCTGTATATATCTTTGAGGGTACTAAGCAGTAAAGATACAAATAGAGTGTACCTGCACTGATAAAAAAAGCTGTGGCATGTTTAGCGATCGTCCAAAACAATTTTTTCACGGATTTTTGAAATGTCCTCTAATATATAAAAGAAAATTGCTTTACTTGTGGATGTTCAAAATGCCATACTTGTATTAATACAGGCAAATGGACATGCTGACTCATCACTTAAAAACTAATGTAGATAACCTTACTCTTACTAGTGTTTATAAAATAAAGTTATTATTATCCCAAAAATGAAGAAGATGCTGAATAAGTATTAGATAAAAGCTTGCAGGAGAGGAGATATATTTGAACATAGGTTTAAAGGTCTACAAGAGGACTTCATTACCAAGACCCAACTATAGGATACCATGAATTAGGTAAAGAAGCTATATATGTCAAGGGAATTAATTGCATAAGATTACATACGCATGGGAATAAATTCAGGAGAATCGCATGAGATTGCATACTAATTAAAAGAAAGGATTTACATGCATATCTTTGCCTTATAAAGGAATGCGAAGCCTAATGTTGTTAATTTATTCAATTTTTTGGCAATATCATAATCATTGCGGTCTCTATTCTAGTAGCAATATGGATATCTTGATCTTGTTTACGTGGTATAAGTTTACTCCTAAGTTTACACCTTAGGTTGTTCTCGTAATGAGTTCCAACATTGGGCTTTCATTAAGAGTGTCGAATTTTACAGGTATTTCTTGAAATGAAAGCAGATTTTTCAACATACCAACTATCAACATCAACAACCCCACAACTTAATGGTGAGGAGGTAAACACACATCCTTGTGCAAAATGTATGAGTAGCTTGAAGTCCAAGCTTTAGAGCAACAGCAGACAATGGAACAGCGATTTCAAGCCTTAGCGAAGCCATGTAAATTAACTCCGCAAAAGTAACCATGGAAAGCTTGATCCCCATACAAGAGCAATCATAGAGCCTTATGCACAGCTATCCACGCCTTGCAAATTACAATCCTCAGAAATGAGTAAATAAGCATCCATGCACTCCTAAAGGAAGGAAGATAGTGTACAAGATAATACGAAGTGGCCGACAACACCCTCCATGGTTTTGTAAAAGGATGAGCATCGAGTCCGCAAGGCCTAATTCAACAAGGGGCCCAGGAAACAAGTAGCAACACAAGCCTGCGAATTTGGCTGGAAATGGGAGGGGCCCGAAGCAGGAGAAGAAGGTTGTAAGAGGCCTCCGGGAAGCAACCTTGTCAAGAGAAAATGTATCTTAGAACCTAAACGCCCGAATTTCAACTTTCCCTGCTTTTAAAGGTAAAGACTCCTAATTTGGATTATTAAAACACGCTACTATTTTGTACGTTACATCACACTCAGAAAAATAAGTTGCCGGTATAAGTCTTACTACTTTAAGCAGGAAAAGCCCACCAATGGTGTAACTGGTAATCTTATATGATGTGAGGATAGTACGTAAAGCACTTGACATACCATGGAAAAGAATTCAAGATAGAGATCATAAAAGGTTTGTAGTACACTTTTGTTTTGTTTTCATTTGATTATGATGTTGCTTTAGCTAAAATCAAACATGAAAAGAATTTTGGCGGGTACGCATTTATATATGAATTTAAGCGATCTTACAAGAATTGCACACATAATTGGACCGGATCGAGCTCTGCTAGGAGTTTCCCATGGGAGGTCTTGAATTTGATTTATGCGACATAAGGATTTGGATGTTTCGATCAATTGTAATCTACCAGGGGCGATTAAGATTGCACGAATGTTTGACGGGAAGCTATCAAGCAAATCTGTAAATCCCAAAAGGCTTACGCTTGAGAGATAATGGATGAACTTCGGTTATCTTAATCAACGTGGTGATGATGTCACACAGGGGAAGATTTTTTGCAAAACTATTAGTAGCCTTATTTTAGGTTCAAAGGAGGAGGTTAGGAAGGAGGGTGGGGAAGTGGGAGGGAGTTAGGAGGGGAGAGGATGGATGTTTGGAAAATATTATGTTTGGTTTAAATTTGGGGAGTAAGGAGTAATCTATTTTTGGTTTTGAAAGTTTGTGAGTGAGGAAGAATCCCTAATGTGTGTTTGTGACCAATTTGCCATTTAGTATATGAAATAAGATAATGATAATGTTTGGTTGTGAGAAGGAGTGAGGAAAAAGTGTAATGTAACTATGGTATTATTCTATTAATTAAATTCTAATTAATAATTAAGGTATGTTAAAGCTATTAACTATATTAATTTAAAGTATAATTAATATTAATATGAAACAATACAAATTTGATTTCCCTATTAATTTATATTAGTATAAAAGCTGAAAGTAAATAAATCCCAATGAAAGACTTTTCATATTAGTCATGTTTTTGTCATGTCTTTTTAGAAATTGATAAAAGGGCAATCATGTACTTTTTTATATCATGTGTGTGTTTTTCAAAAATTAATTAAGCCATACCCCACTGCACCCAAAAGACCCCTGATTTGGGGAGTGGAATATGAGGGTCCCCTCCTTTGCACCCCCTTTCACTCCACTCAACCAAACAAGGGTGCCCACTCTCACCAGCCCTTCACTTCCCCAAAACCACTTGGCAAAACAAGGGTGACTCAAACTCGGTTCCAAATCTCAAGCTCGTGAGGACATGAGATTGAACTTAAAGAAGGAGGCAGCGTTGAGCGATGGTTTTAAGGTCTTCTTCAAGAGGACTATTACCAAGACCCAACAATAGGAGACCATGAGTTGGGTAAAGAAGTTTGTATATGTCAAGACTTCCAATTACCATGAGGATTACAAACCTCCGAGATAAATCAAGGAGAATTGCATGAGATTTGCGTGCAATGTGCAACTCTAATTATTGGGATTTACATGCAAGTTTTGGCTATAAAAGGGGCGAAGCCTTATATTGTTAGTCATTTCAATCTTTTAAAGCAAATATCATTATTATTTGGCTGAGTCTCTTATTCTATTCAGCAATCCTTAGTTATCTTGATCTTTGTTTCATGATACAAGTTTACTCTAAGCACCGTGGGTTGTTCTTACAAGGAGTTTCAACATAAAATATTTGAAGATACCATCTTTGATGGGATTAATCTCCTAAAAGGAAAGATTGACTCGGAGAATATAGCCTCCAGAATTTATAACTTAAGTAAATATATATTTCTAACTTTGTAGTTTACTCTGCTTTTGCATGTTCATATGTATAGCTATGCATTGTACATGCATACATAAGCAATTTTCAAACAAAGTGTATTTCTCACAGTCTTGTGACTTTTCCTTACTGAAAAAGAAAAACTAGCACGAATTTTGATTGCAATTCTGTAAAGTAATGGATACATTGAAGAACTGAAAACATCCAGTTTTGCATCTTAACAAAAAATAATACAAAATCTGACTTGTTTCATTTGCTATTTAGAACACATTTTCTAATTCTGTAAGAGTAATGGACATTGAAAGAACTGAAAACATCCAGTTTTGCATCTTAACAAAGAAATAATACAAAATCTCTTGTTTCATTCATTTGCATTTCTAAGACTCAAGATACTTGAGAATAAACAAATACATGAAACTCTAAAAACACAGAAGGAAGAACAACCCGGCCAACAATTGGTGGAAAGATCTTACTTGCAGTCTTGGAGTTCCAATTCCATTTAGCTTCTCTTATAGCTGAACTTGCAGCATATAGAGCCATAACTTTTTTCACCTTTAGAAGCAGATAGGAAATAAAGAACTGGCATGATATGCTCTTGATGTATAGGTGTAAATAATTTAAGATGTAGAAATCAAAAGTAGGGATACTATCGCATCTCACGAGTATAATAAAATAAATAAATAAATTGTGGCTGACAAGCCTTTAATAAAACTGGTAAAAGCCAAGAAACAGAGAGCTAAAAAGTTCATGGTACAGCTTCATCATACGACACGAACTTAAATCCAGGTCATGCATATTTTCTGTGACAGGGATTCTTTTTGTACAAAAGCAGGTCGGTTAGATTGAACATCATGGTTTTAAAGAGATGTTTTTGGAAGGGAATGAGAATATAAGATGTGGAGTAAAGCAAGTATTACAGTCCATCCATGCTGATACATGTTCTCTCAAATAAATGTCAAATTGGTTGTTGTGATGAGGAAGGATGATGATATCAGTTCAACAAAGAATAGGCTTGTGATTCTATTACAATAATTTTAGAACTAGAAATGATTGAAGTTGTCAGAATTCCATGGACCATATGTTCTACATATTATTGGCATTAGAGTTTGCACAATATGCCCACCTTTCACGTTGTCGAGTAAAGCTTAAAACAATATAAATAATGTTTTAGCTAATGTGAAAAAATTGGCTAAAAAGCCAATTTTATATACAATTTACTACTGATTAAATTCTTGGCATAAATAAACTCCATTCATAAAAATTAGATATGGTTTCTATAGTAAAATTACAAAGAAACAATACCTCCCAATTTATCTTCCTTGGCTCGATGTGTTTTTTTGGAAGCAATGTAGGAATTCTTACATTAGCTTAACACATTCGCAATATTTTTCAGGTGATACAGGAAATCCAAGGAGCTACTTTGATGCAGGACTGAAAATAATAAAGGACCAGTTATTGACCAATGCTTGAAGTTCTTGTCATGAAGTAAACATACAGAGTTCTGAGAATAAAAAAGATCAAATAAAAATACGAAAAATAACCACACAGCTCCAAACCTTCAATATAGAAATTATCACTATACATTACAACAATATTTACTTACACATCTTGACCAAATTCATTTCAGATGTCATGAACTAAAGCCTAACCCAGATTATATTGGAAGATTGTCACATCCAATCCTACTTTTTAGAAAACAATTTTAAATAAATCAAACATGCATAAAATATATCTGAATATATAAAAATAAATATAGTTTGACAGGCTTATTTCACTGGAGACATGTAAAAGCCAAATAAAAAAAAAAGATAGGATCAAGAAGCGTTGAATTTTTTCCAGGGAAAGGTGAAATATTCCAACTTTATATACACAGTGATCCAAAACATTAAGGCAAAATAAAGTATAAATTTATGCAAGCATCTTGTAGTTGTGACTGTTTCATAATTCAATGCCATAGGGTTGGTGATTTTGCTCTGGAACAGAACATTAACAGTTTAGTTTGAAGATTAAATCCTTAATTCAGCATGACATACTGTTATATATCCAGTGAAATATAGAGGCACTTCCAGGAAATTTTTAAAATAAAAATAGAAAAAGATGAGATAAAATGGGAAGAACTGATGAAGAACAATGAGGAACTGAGAATTGAGAGTCAAAGAAGTTAAAAGTTAAAATACGTAGTACTACAAACCTCATATTATACATACATTAAAGACATAAAAAGCAACCAAGAAAGATAAAATTTGAAGACCTATTAGTAATTTTCTGGTGTGCATATTAAGTATCTAGGTGCATCAAGTTAACTTACATGCCTATTAAAAAGAATTTCTGGTAGCATTTTAAGAATTTAGGTATCCAGTTTAACTTACAAACAATCTTCAAAAATTAAAAAAAGAGAATAAGAAATGACTAGTTGCAAGAAAGAATCTATATAATAGATTTCACAAGTTGAAGGGGTTTTCTATTTTAAAATCATTAAAGGCAAATAAAAATTCCTTATTGTCTCTCCATATATTAAAATATTTTTACCATGTTTTTTATAAATAATATATGAAATATTTATAAAATTTAGAAATTAAAGTATGGTAATTGATACTTGAGGTCAAATTTCTTTATTAGGGTAGGATAGGATTATGACAACAGTTTTCCCACTTATCTTTTGGCCAGATGCATTTATCAGTGAAATGCATCCATCAATTTCAAAAAATATAATAATGACAAATGTATTATTGTTTATGAGAACACCAACTGATGTGAAGAAAACTGACTAAACAGTGAGGGACATTCTATTCAATTTATGATGCCTCAGAAAGCTTAGCTCAAGTATATAAGTGGTAGCCCAATACACACATGAAATCATCATCTTTGGCTCATACATGCACCCAGAACTCTTACCTTATGATCCAAACCACTGTAGAGATACAACATAATATATTACTTCCTCCCCTATTTGATGTGACACTGTTTAGTTTATCCTCTCACACATAACCATGCCTGAAATCATACTCAATGCATAAGCCAATCCACAAAGGTCCAACTTGAATCCATCAATGCTTGAGAAATCATTAAATTCTAAATACCCATTTTGTCACCACCCCGATCTACATCCATGGGAGGAATTGTCAATATTGACACGTCAAGCGACACATTGTTCTCACATTGTCATGTTCCAAGTCATATATAAATAGCATAGGGTTTTTCTCTCATATTAGACAGAACTATTTAGTTCATTCACCTTACACAATCACTCCCACTCAAAATCATACTTTAGAAGCCCAGCAGGCCAAACCTCCAATGCAGAGCACTGGCAGAATCACAACATTTCCTACCAGTTACCATCTAATATTAATAAGATACATGGGAAGAATGTCTCTAATACAGCAACTTATTAGTTATAGAAAGCTAAACTTCTAGAAATCAGACCACCCTAAAGCTAGGTGAATGACCACACATTTTCTACAGATGAAATCAAAAGAATCTAAAATTCTGGAGGATTTGAAAATTGCTTATGGAGTCATAGACAAAAATCAGCGTATTAGTTAAATGAGCAATTAATTAGTAGTCAGGTCAAGAAATACATTTTATAATTTAGGCCTTGGTTTGAGGTTGCTCTCCAAATTTATTTTTACCTGATATGTCAGATATAGGAGAAGGCTACTACTTGCATAGAACCCTTATGCGCCTTTATCAAATTACGACAGCTTGATACAGGAAAAGAAAAGTACAAAAACATATTCAGAAAATATCAGAGGGCATGACTCGAAATTACTATATTTTAGGTCCCAATAGAGTAGAAGTCTTTACTTAGTAGTAACCAAAAAGCAGCTACTTAAAGTTAGAATATGAGTTCATGAAAGCTTATCAAGTGATTATTTGAATCTTGAAAGTTGAACTGAAAAGCAACCATTTCAGCTGCAATCAAAGTAATCAAGGCATTCTAATTGTATTGCATTTTGAAAGAAATCTGTAGAAAGTTTTACCTTTTGTGGGGATACTCAAATTATATAAAAGATTAAAAATCTAAGACAGAAGGGATCCTGCATAGACTAACCAGTCACTGGAAAATGCGAAAACCATGAAATAATTCCTCATTTTCATGTTAAGAAGATATTTCTAGAAAGGAACAAATTCAAATGTGCAGGTCATGACTACTGTCCAGTAAAACACTTAAAAATTGGTTACATCACCCCAGTGGTTTAATATAACCTGTCTATTTAAATTACTTGATGAGGGCATCTCTTTGGAATAAAAACTGCTTCGCAAGGTACTGCTCCAAAAGGAAGTCCAAGGCTCAACATCTGCTTAAGAAATAGCAAGGATAAGGAGAACACATCATACAGGAAACCCTGACAAAAACATTTATTATTTACAGAAAATTTGAAGAAACGTAATTTCCTATGAAAGAGATCATAAGAAATTATCTTACCAAGCCTCTTCTTTG